>QVOA01005930.1:0-33036 GCA_014825685.1 Pseudomyrmex cubaensis | reverse complement strand
AGTGCAAATGTGAAAATGATATTAACCGATGACAGAAAGAGAGAGAGAGAGAGAGAGAGAGAGAGAGAGAGAGAGAGAGGGAGAGAGGGAGGGAGAGTTCAAGCGCTCCCGATATGATTAATTTTGTGCCAATACTAGATACATTTCGCATATCGAAGAGAATTTTCGTATTTATGATTTCCGCGCGCAACACGACAAGTAATTATGTATTAAATTTTATGTTAATTACTTATTAACGCGTGCTTATTTATGCGTCAGTATTTAGAGGTTTAATATCACCCTTGATAAAGTGAATAATATATTGTCACGCATTTGTGTAATAAAATAATACATGTATAGTTAAGTAATGTGTACATTTTTATGTAAAAGCATTTGTTGTCGTTGCAAAATGCACACGATGTAGAGATATTTTATCACATTACATTCAAATATTGTAATCACTTTATTACATCATTTGAGTGATTATAAAACATACGCAAAAATTTATATTATTTATAGTCTGTTTTTTTTTAATTAAATGTTTTCTCTCATCTTATTAGTTTTTCGAAATTTCGTCGTTATTTTTTTTTCCTAAAGTAGAGAAGATCTTCGTCTCCTTCGACTCATTTCTCATTTCTCACATTTATAACGATTAATTGCGTGAGAAAATTTATGTTCAACTTTAATTTATCTGCTCGATCGCCTTAAGGATCCTAAACAAATAAATAAAACAACGAGATACATCTGCACATTCGTTTGATTGAGCTTTTTCCTTTTAGTATCCACCGCGCCCGAGTAAGAAGGTAATTAATTTCTCTTGTTGTGACCAGTGCTCTTTCTCTCTGTTACTTCCTAATGTTCGTCGGTTTACGCGTTCTTTTCGCACACAATTCTTCTTTTTTTCCGATAACGTTTTTTTTCCGAGAAATTGTTGAGATATATATCTGCCAGACTGAACAAATGAAATGGAATAAATATTTGCGATTCGTGACGTTTAAATTATTAACGCTTTCGCGCCGTTAACAATGTTAACAATCTATGCATTACGTAATGTTAAACAAAAAAAGAACGGGATTACACACGAAATTCATTAAAAAGTATTTTAAATAAAAGTAATATAACTCGTAACTTTCTACACCGGGAAAGTCTAATAATAATATTAAATGTGCGATATCGTTTTTTTTTTTTGCACATAGTTCGCGTTTTATACACGCATACGAAAGCGTCTACGAGAGACAGCAGCTACTCAATTTGCAGCTTTTATCTATTCACATGGTCTCACAGTGCGCTCTTTTATGCGGTAAATATCCGATTAAAAGTAGCACTGAACGAGAGAACAAAAAAAATAACGTGTCGCTTTTGCGAGAATGTGATGCTTGAAGTGATTATAGTCGACAATTAGTCAGACTTATCCGGCTGATGTAGCGAAAAAGCATGTGTGTTATACGATATATCTTATTATACAAAAATGATATTTTTTAAGTACTATTATCTAATTATTTTACTAAAAATTAATTATACGTATATAATCTTTGACTTAAATTTCGTACAATGTAATCTATAAAAAGAATGGCGCGTAATATGCAGATAAAAAAAAAAAAAGAAAAAGAGCAACCGGTCTCTCAAATTATATGGAAAGAGATAAGCATTCTCTCAATTATATGAGCAGGAGATAAGTTTTTACGCCATAAGAAACGAGATAAGCGTGGCAATTAAAAAAAGTTTAATTGAAGTTCGAGATTTAAATTAAAAAAATTTATTCAGAGCTCTTGTTAAAGCTTCCATCGTCATTGTAACACGAGAGTCAATAAATGAAATTCCGCCGGGAGATTTGCCACTCTTCAGCCAATGTGAATCGGGGTGACCATATGCATGAAATATTCATTGTTTCCTCGTATTGACTACATTAACTCGTGTTCTGTTCTCACTTGGAATCTCATTTCCGTTATTGCTCGACACACGACTTGTTGATTGGTAGCGAGAATTGCGAGAGGACAAACTTCGCGATTGCAATATCTGAAAAGCAAATGCGTTTCGCGTGTACGTACACACCCTCGCAAATATGTAAATCACCGATTCGATCACGTAAAACTCGATTCCTTTCCGCGTTGAACTTCGTTTAAAGAGTGATATTTCACGGAAACGAGACCGCGCTGATGTCTTCGGGAAAAACATCGCGCGCGAAAATTTTATGTCGCCATAAAATTCAAATCTTATCACAGTTACAAAATATGGTTAAAATATAAATACGTATGAAACACGCATGTGTGAACGCATAAAAAAACGTTATTATTCAAGTTTTAGATACTTGGCAATATTAAATCGAATATGAAATGTGGTACATATCTCACTATATATATATATGTATATCGCGCAATATATCTCGCTAAGAAAATAATGAACTTACCGAGAGTCGAATGATCGATCCGAACGTATAACGAAAATATTTACAAGTTTGTCGATTCATAAAATGTAGCACAAAGCTATCTTCTAAAAGAATATTTCGGATTCATATCCGCGTTGAATAAATCGCGCTCTACTTTTGATTACTTTTACGCCCAAGCTGGATTTTTCTTGTTCCACTTTGAAAGGTAAAATGTCCTGTTTACGTAACTTTGCGAGTTTGTGAGTAAACAGTAAAGTTTTATTTTACTTCGAACAAAGCCAGAAAGCCACTTAAAGCAATGTGATATTTTCTTGCTTTAAGCAATCAATGTAGATGTAAACGTTGTTCGAGCGCGCGCACAACTGACGTATTTACAAAGTATAGTTACTTTTACGTATAATATTAATATATATGATATTAATATATATAATAATTATATTAATGCAATGACATTAAATGGGTTTAGTTGCGCGAGCATTTCATCACTGTTTGACGCTGCTGTTTGCGTTTGAACGCTTTAGGATAATCTATGTTTTGATGAAATTTCAAAGTTTTCAGTCTGAAGTTGTACGTCCGGCTTACACACACATGTATAACACACAGCGTACAACACTTGTGTATAGTGTAACTAGTGGTTTACCCGAAACGTTACGCGTTTTGACTGTAGTTTTCAAGTTACAACAAGAGCTTTCAACGGGTCAAACACAGTTCGTCACAAAGCTCCGCTTTCTCCGTCTCATCGACAACATTTTCCCAAGCCATTGTCGCAATGTGTGACTGGTACCACGAGCCAAGATTATTTCCACGAGAACCGGTAGCTTGAAAATTATCACGTCGCCACCAGCAGCATGATGCCGCATTGTTCGTACAGTAATTTCATTGCAGCTCGCATAGAGTGACGAAATGATACCCTGAGTGCGTTGCCATTCACTGACGTCTAAATGCAGAATTATGTTAAATCGTGAGAATGCGGAAATGCAATAATAATTCTGTGTTTTTTTTGTAATTTTCAAGCGAATTTCTGCTTCTTCGGAATTAAAAACGCAACTCTTTCTCTCAATCATGTTTTAATGATTTTGTAAATGTAAAAAAAATTGAAATATTAGTAGTAGGGAAATGGCCAATGTGAGGCAAAAAACCAGATCTTCGGGTCAATAGACTTCTTTATTTTAACAGACGTTTTGTAAAAAAATGTTTCGAGAAAAATACGAGTGTTGAAAGTTCTTTAAACGTTTTTGTTTTATGTTTAACTACAGAGTCTGACTACTTTATATCTAATTATTTATTTCGAGATTTTACACACACACAAAATCTTTTTGTCTCTTCGGACAAGCCGCGCTTAACGAGTTTTTCGATGTTTTCGACAAAATAAAATCCCAGAATAAATCTCTTTAATTTAATAAAAATAAAAATGACTTTTTTTGCTCTCTCGTGCGTGTAAACATGTTTTTAACCATGTTTCCTTCTCGTATGTTTCAGATTCTACATTCGCGATCAATAAAAAGTTCGAAAAGAGAACGAGAAAAGAAGATGTTGTAAGAATTGACAAGAACTGACTTATCTCCAGATTGCACTCGTCAAGTGGCAGAATGACACCGACGTCACGTACGTTATTCTCGTCGATGAAACAAACTTTAGTCGCTTCGATCTCGTTCTCTGGGACATTGTCGTCTGTCAAGGTACTAAGAAGATTTCTTTAATCCTCCCACGACAGCGTCTTTAGATCCCCCAATGAACTAGATTTTTATCCATTGAACAAAGATTCTTGTGCGATCGAAAGAATCGGACTTGATCTCTCTTGCGTGCGCGATTGATTTTCATTCCGAGAAATAATGACGAATACGACGACAATGGATCTCATGGAATACGCTCAGAACATCACTCACAACAACTTGACGTACAACGGCACGAACTGCGACGCCGATCTGCCGATTATCTCTCTGGTCAATCAGATCCTCTACTCCATCGTTTGCGTGGTCGGACTCCTCGGCAACACTCTGGTCATCTACGTTGTTCTGCGCTTCTCGAAGATGAAGACGGTTACGAACATGTACATCGTAAATCTGGCGATCGCGGACGAGTGTTTTCTAGTGGGAATACCGTTTTTGGTTACGACCATCAGCTTGCGCAGTTGGATATTCGGCAAAATCATGTGCAAAGTGTACATGACCACCACGAGCATCAATCAGTTCACCAGTAGCATCTTCCTGTTCATCATGAGCGCCGATCGCTACATAGCGGTGTGTCATCCGATATCCTCCCCGAAGATACGCACGTCGTTTATCTCGAAAATAGTCTCGCTCACCGCCTGGACCACCAGTGTTCTCTTTATGGTTCCCGTGTTCCTTTACGCGAACGCCATAGAATCTCCGGAGGGTATCGTCAGCTGTAACATCTACTGGCCGAACGATCACGGCGGTCAGACCACGTTCACGCTTTATACGCTTATTTTGGGCTTCGTTGTTCCACTGGTGCTTATACTGATCTTCTACTTCCTGGTAATCAGAAAACTGCGAACGGTGGGTCCGAAGAACAAGTCGAAGGAGAAGAAACGCTCGCATCGAAAAGTCACCAAGCTGGTTCTAACGGTGATTACCGTCTACGTGTTCTGCTGGTTGCCCTATTGGGTTACCCAAGTGGCGTTGATCTACACTCCGCCGAAACAATGTCAGTCCAGCATCAGCATCACCAGTTTTCTCCTGGCCGGTTTTCTCAGCTACAGCAACAGCGCGATGAATCCGATTCTGTACGCTTTCCTCAGCGACAACTTCAAGAAGAGCTTCCTGAAGGCGTGCACCTGCGCGGCCGGCAAGGACGTGAACGCGACGTTGCACATCGAAAACAGCGTGTTTCCACGAAAGAACAAGGGCACCAATATCGACCGGCTTCATTCCAATCGGATCACATCCGCGCAATCGAAATTGGAGCTCGAAGACGAGGAGGCGGAGAGAGGATTGCTCATCAGCAAGACCTCCACGACCACGGTAACCATGACCTCGCGATCCAACATCACAATCAGCAGCGAGCCCAAGGATCCCGTCAAGAATGGCGCGCAGTTGACCCTATTGACGCAGGTTTAAGCTCTCGCCAGGATCCTGGAGGATACGAGCTTTTTTTTAAACAAAACGTAACAGGCTAAATCTGCAGACTCGCGTCTGCGGTTCGCTGAAATTCTGTAATTGTAGCAACGATATTCGAAATAAACCTCTTGTTTCACGAGGACGCGAAGAGATAACTGCTCGTCAGCACTTCCGCGATCCTCCACGATGACCATGACGTCACGATCAAACATAAACAGAACAGAGAGCTCAAGGATCTCATCTCTCCAAGAAGAAACTGGCGAAACAGTCGACTATATTAAACGCAGGTTTAAGCTCTTGCAGGGATTCTGGAATAAGCGTTCTTTCTTGTTTATTTTTTTCTTCTTTTTTTAGAATAAGCGTATTATAAGCCGAAGTTAATCCGAAGATTTATCAATTTGCTGGATCTTGTGATTACGCGCAACGATATTCGTATGAAAAAAACTTCTCATTCCACCGGTGTTGTGATTTTGACAAGGCTGAGAATTGAGATTAGGAGCAGAGATACAGAGAAACTTCATTAACGAGTTAACAATAGTCTAGTGCACGGATGACGAAGCAAAGCAAAAAAAAAAAAAAATCCGGGTGACGTTTCGCTGAACGACTCGCTGCACAAAAAAAAATCGTCATAATTATGTAAAATAAACTAGACTCGTACAGATTGAAGTATTGGTGCTACTTGATTAAACAATTGGTTTCTGACTAAACTGATAATCGAGCGGATTAGTCGCGGATTGTCATTGATGTTGATCAAGAAAAATCTTTATGATCCGACGCGCGCGCGCACATCGCGATAATGGCACGAGATTGGAAATTGGATCGTAACGATTTTCTCGTATAATAATGCTTGTTCCAAAACAGCGACAGTTGTTGTACCTGACTGTTAATCGATGTTAATCGTGTAATTGTAATGTAATATAACGCCCGAATTTCGAAGTAGTATCGCGACACACGAAAATCCCTTGAAAATTCGCATTAACGCTCAATTCTAAATGCAACGATCGTCTAGAAAGCTGCTTTGTTTGCTATTCTAGAGACGGAGATCTAATTCTTTATCCAGAGCTACGAACTACGTGCTGTTTGGACGTTCAATGACTTTCTTACTTCGAGATTTTCGAAAGCACCAAAGTTGCCGAGAGAATCGACGTCCGCTCAGATTTGTGAATATGTATATGAAAAGTGAAGTGTCGTAATTACTCGTTTGCGTTTTGGAGCGGAATGTGTGCATGTGTGTGTGTGTGTGTACATGATACAGATGTAGGATACAGAATGCATATTAGAAAAACTTGTTTGGCATTATATAAATATTAAAAAGTCTACTATATAATTAATACAAAGATAGACAAAATGTGACTAGGTCAAATATTAGCCAACTACGGATAGTTTATTAGACCCTTCTATTAACGTTTCGTGCCAAAGATATAACGGCATTTCTAGAAGTTACGAAACTCAAGAGAGGACCGCAAATAGCTTTCGAAGGACGACGAGTCTTCCCCGACTCAGTGCTACGAGGCCTAACAATCTTCCTGAGAAGTTTCACTTTCGAAAGAAAAGCGACGCGGTTTTTTCTCTTTTCCACATCTAATTTCATCTTTCGTATATTTTGCTTAATGCGCTATCTTATTAATTTCATTGTTTTTCTTTTCACTCGGCAAAAATCACATGGAAACATCAGTAATATCGAATTTATATATAAGTCACGCTTCTCTTTCGAGTAGTTCCTTGTATGTGTCCGACGCGCTTACGAAAAAAAAAAATAATATTTTAATATCGCGCGCGAAGCAAAATTTCTCAATATATTGAGATGTCTTAAATTCTAGATATTAATAGATAGTGTATAAAGAAAAAAAAAACAAAAAATTTACGATAAAATATCAGACCAAAACGTATTTGTCATATTTCGATACGAGGTGTTTCTCGTAGTTTTACGTCGAACACAAATTTCATTTGTTATAACAATTTCGGATAACATTCGGGTAAAAGCCATTGATATAATACTCTTTGAGCTGAAAACATTGCCAAAACATTAAAAACGAAATTCTTATTTCACGGACTTAACAATAAATTGAATCGTTCTTTGTTATATAATCGTGATTATAAAAATATACCAATTTTTACAATTTTTCGTGTTTGCTAAAAACGTAGTTTCTTTCATAAAGAGTCTAACTGGATAAACAAATCGATAGCTTTGTTTACTACTACTGTTTACACCATTTTTAACTTTTCTACAAGAACTTTTATCGTTTTTTAACTTACACCTTAGTATTTTTGCATTTATTAATCATTATAAAAAACAACAAAACTTGAAACTTTCTGATATAATTAAAATCGACCAATTAAGAAGTATGACATAGCAGAACTACGTCTGTCAATTTTCGACAGTAAAATGTTTGTTATATTTGATGTGTCGAATTCAATTAATAATTAATGAGAACTTGAGCAAAAATATGTAATATGTGAAAAAATGTTTACACATATAAAATATAAAGAGAAACTGCGTGCACACGTGACCTGTATTTTTTTCTGTATCTTTCATATGTCACACAAGTAATATAAATTGGCAAAAATAAAAAAGTGCTAACAAAAATATGTTTAAGATGGATTTTTAGATTACTTCGTTTCAGATTACTTTCTTTTTACTCTGTGGACTTCTGTGGATCTTGTAAACTAAAAGAGGAGTGTGTTACTGATTGCTGCGCATGTCCCTGATATACTCTTCAATTATCGTAGCCTTTGATCTACGTTTTTTTTTTTTTTATTCCATTTCTTGAGCATTAAGATTTCTCTCCCATTTCATTCAAGATAACATTTCGTTCTGTAAAAATTACAAAAAGAATTTTCAACAAAATATAAACTATCTAGTATTAAATAGAAAATATTCTGCTGTTTATTTCGAACATGTTACAATAATAATTTTACCTTGTAAATTATAATATTAGTTATTTTTATAGTAGGGGAAATGTAAGAGAGGAAATGGCAGTATATATTTTCAACAAGTGGCAATATATCTTTTCTTCTTAAAACGAAAATATAATAAGTTTTATGTTGTTAAGAGTGCATTTCTTTGAAAACAACATTAATTTGTTTAAAAACAGCATTAATTTTCGAATTACGTTGTTCTTACGAAAAGAACTCTTGTTGTTATTATTAATTTCAAGACACTTTGCGGATCATTATTTACTCGATCTTATGCAAACAAATGAAAATTAATGGAAAATTTATCGAGGAAAACTTTACAAATACAGGCAGACAATGTAGAGCGCTTTTCTCATTAATTAATCTTACAGATTACTTAACAAACTTTTACTGTTAAGAGTTTAAGACAATTTTAAGTAAGTAATGTATGTATAATAAAGTTTCGTCAAAAGAGAGATAGTGTCACGATTTTTTTTTCTAAGTTACTTCTGAATTTTTAAAAAAGTTTTAATTAACGATCATTTTCCTTAAATAAACTACATAAAAATTAAAATACTTTTTAATAGAAAATGCATTTTACAGAACATGTTCGTTATTATGTCACGTGTGCGCTCGTAGACTTTATAATTGGATACGTTAACCGTGTATTAAAATTAAGTTACCGTGTAATTATGTGTATACGTATGTATATGTGTGTGTATATATATACATATAATATATATATATATACACACACATATATCTATATACATATTTAGATATCTCTTTAATAGTTAAGTACATGTATGTAGATAAGCGTTGTTATTTAATTACACAGAATTTATGTAATAAAAATCTAAAATGCGCTCAAAATTGTTTGATGCTTTGGATGTTCACGATTATGAATGTTCTTTATATATACGACAAATCGCGCGAAAACTTATCGAACGAATACTTAAAAGTTTAAGTACGTTATCTCTAAATATATTACCAAAAATTGAGAGTCGCTGATCTATTTAATATGATATGTCTATTAACACTTTGATTTATTTACAGTAATAAACAATATATGCCATAAACAATATGTAATATTTTTTATTAGTAAGTTTTTTTTACAAGATTAATACCTAATTTTATTTGATAAAATTATACAATATCGCGCGAATTAAGATTCAAGATCTTTGTCTAAACAATTTTCGACAGAAAAATGCGCACCCACTATCGCGTTTTCACGGTTTATTTTCTGTCATGCTGTACGTATCTATGCACAGCTCTACATACGCCAAGAATCGTTTCACATCTGAATCTAAATGAAACCAAGCGCTTATCAGGAAATAGGTCATAGAACGAGCGTGGTGTCAGTCTTCGTCACGATCTTGTCGTACCTGAATATTCTGACGAACTTCATAATCCGGCACTTCGGTCGACATGCTCACCAGCAAGATCACTTGCAATAGAGAAACGCCGCGTTAACTTTCTCAAAGTTACCGGACCGACGGTGAGTTGGAAACTATCTCGTTTCGTCCAAAGAAAAGGATCTCTTCCCTTTCGCTTCGTTTAATTTCACGCAAGAAAATGCGCCCAAGTTGCGTTACATAAACAAACCGGAAATGGGGAGAGAGAGAGAGAAAAAAAAGAGGAAATGAAGGAAAAACTTACAGAACAAACGGTTAAGAATCCGATGAAGGTTTGTTACGAGACGATCTTCTCCCCCGGGAGCAATGATGAAGATCAGTCACGAATAAAATCACCGCAATATTAAAGCGTGCAGTACAGATCAAGATAAATGCGACTCCGAGCCACATTCGCTGCGACATACTAGATTGACAAAGTGCTTAATTCCGGATACGATACACATGCGATTACGTTCGGGCAAAATGACGGCTGACGGATTGCACGTAGACGAACTATTTCCGCGTCATCTACTTTGTTTCCTGCGAAGCCAAGCGTAGCTTTTTCTTTTCCATTTTCTTCCCTCTCTCGTAAATTTATGTGTATTTTATAGCACTCGGCTTTACTACGTTTATTTCTAAAAAAAAACAAAAAACAAAAAAAAAAAAAAACAAAAAAAAAGTGTAATGTAAAGAACATAGAATGCATTTATTTATATATACTCGTGATTTGATCGTGTTTACAACGAACGTGACTAGTGAAACGTGTTAGACACCGAACGCAAAATCCGAATGTTATTCGAACGATATTTTAACGATTTTATTTTTTTTTGCAATGCGTTGATCGGAATATGAAAATTTCATAGATTTACATACTAGTGATATGGTGTAGTTTAAAATATGAATTTTTTCATCGTTGCACACGTTTAGTAATCTGTCTGCAGCAAATGTCAAAAATAATTCAAAAATATATTCCGAAAATAAATGTCATGCACTCACTCATTATATAAAGTTTATATTAAACTGTTTTTTTATTCGATTTATTTTATATCACATCGAAACTGGATATTTTTATATAATTTTATTATGCAATCCCGGTAATGATATCCTTTCACATTTCCGAACTACTTCAACTACCCTTTCTCTTATCGATTTCGCTCGATATTCTCCAATAGAGAGTCTCGAGATTTCTCATTTAGATTCGCTGTGTATCCAGACTTATCGGACATCATCGGGAATGTCTCGCAATGATGATCTTGAAAACAACAATGAAGTTAATAGGTTGCTTTTTGTATATGCAAATTCTTTCTCTCTCTCTCTCTCTCTCTCTCCCCCTCCTTCTGATTTATTTTGTCAAAGTACCATAAAGCATCATTACGTATGATCGGAAATAGTTCGAAGAATGGCGCATTACATGTGGTCGTCGTGTAACGACTAAAGAAAAACAAGTGCATGCACAACAAAATCTGTAGCTCTAAAAAAATACATCACTTAATGATGAAACTGATTCGCCAGCTGATTACCAATATCTTTTTAAGCGACGCAAGGAGTGCCTGTCGGACTAAAAATAACGATCGATAATACTGCACACGCCTTCAACGGCAAACACTGACTGACTGACTCGTAAATTGATATTCACTCTGCAGCTCTTGGTTTAGAGTATGCACATCACATACTGTTCTGAAAGTAGTGGCTGGTCAAGAGTCTCGTTTTACGATACTCAGAAAAACCGTTTGCGAACAAAAAACGAACCGTTACATCGCGGAATACCAACAAGTTCAAGTAAATTTCTGCGTGGACCAATGGTGTGGACTGGACGTTTTTTTCTATGTTCGATTTAGTTTGAGTGTCAAAGAGATCCTGCAAAGGATTTATTTTTTCGAATCGTCAACAACATTCTGCACAGATATTATTTTGAAATACGATATAAATTACAATTATTATACATAATTAAAACATATGAAAGGAAATTTATAACGCTGTTACATGTGAGAGAAAAATTACATTATGTATAAAAATATTACAAAAGTAACAAATATTTTGGTATAAAAAAAACTCGTGCTGTGAGCAAACAAAAAGATTTCAGAGTACAGTTGATGACGGAATAAAATTAAACAAAAAATAAAATATATAAAGTTGGGATGAGAGAGCGAGAGAGAGAAGAGGGGAGAAAGAAAGAGGGAATTTAAATCCGGAATTATGTACGTTTGTTATTTACAGCAGATATCTGTTTCCTTTGTTTTTACCCCGTAATTAAATAATTCTCGAAAATAGAGAGTAATATAAACTTATATAATATCTCAAAATAAAATAATTCCGCCGGATAAATAAATCTGTTACAGACGTGTGTTTGTGTTTACGAATGAAATTAATAATTGCCTCACGTGCGACGCACGGTTCCAGGTTATTCAACGCCTCTATACAAGTATATCAGGCCGATTATTAAAGACGCAAATGCGACATAATACGCATGCTAATTGCTGACCTGCGTCGTCGTCGTCGTCGTTTGGTCGCTCGCTGGCACATCAACGTGCTGACTAAGTTTTCATTTATATATATAGTGACGGTAATATTGCTGAATTGTATAACCACATGTTTTTCTATCCGCTAATGTTGTTAATAAACATTTTACAGCTCCAAATATAATATTACGAGACAGATTGAACTAAAATTCAATACAGATACTTTTACACAAGAAAAATGCATGTTATGTTTTTTTATCAATAAAATGCTTGATGGAAAAGATGATAAAACAAAGGTGCTCTTCTATTTTACTTAAATGAGCACTATATCTCATATATTTAATAGGTATTTTTAGTGTATGTTTTATGACACAGTGACACCATGTATTGTATGTTATGTAAGTGCGTGCGTGCGCTAAAGTATATGTACGTGTCATAATGCGTGTAAATATTGTATAATTAATTACGAACACAGATGTGTTGATTTTTATATTCTTAGATATTTTTATATTATTGCAGACATGTTTCTTGTAGACAAACTAAACACGCGCGCGCACATATAGTATGCATATAGTATGCTGTGTTGAACAATTCAATTAATCGGACGGAAGTCCAAACAGAAGCAATCGGGCGAAACCACCGACGTGGTCCACGTACAAATTCCCATAAGTATATCTCTCGTGTAATAAGATAAAGTGCGTTCCGTTCCTCTCAAAATACTTGCCAGGAATTTGTGGAGTTTGCCGTCGTTAGCGGGCGTACACTCGCTCGAAAGGCGGAATAGACAATTTCATTGAGAGTTTTGTTAATACATCAAGCACATTTGCCTGAACGGACGAAATTAGATTTGCAGCGAGGCCATTGTGTGCGCAGCGCGGCGTATATATTTTGCGCGCGGTTTCAGAAAACCGACAGACACGTGTACGACTGCGGCGGTTCCTGTTCCCGATTATTAAACGCGCTAATATCGGAGAATGTGTGCGGTGATTGCCGAACGGTTGCATTCGTGCACCTCCATTACACCGTCCCTTTGCGTGTAGCTGGCAAGTTCATTTTACGCGACTATAGCGCTCGTTTGATCTGTCCAGAATCGCGGCTGCTTTTGTCGCAATAAAGAGAGAGAGAGAGAGAGAGAATATTGGCAGCGGCACGTAGCAACTCCGCGACAGAACTATCATAATTGCAGGTTGCGCCTTTATTGATCGAAATTCCATTTCGTGTAAATCATTCCGAGACCGATATTGACCCGCCCGCTCGATGAATGGTACGGAATCTCTTACGCGGTTAAATTCCAGAATCGAGGCGCGATGTATAACGGAAGGACCTGCATGCCAGTCTCCGGGTTATTTTAATCGCGAAATTAAACGCGAACGTGTACACGATATACATATAAATGAACATGTGAATTTTAAGTTATTTTATGCACATTTCCAAAACTATACAAAAATGTGTTGGACGATAAACTATAAATGTTTGTAATTTTATTTATTATATGCTTTCATATTTATTTACAAGAGACTTTGGAAAATTAAAAAGTTTGTTCGATATGTGTTTAATGTACGTATGCACATATACGTACCTACTCTTGATGTAATCGATTCGAGATATGCGCAGTTTCGTAAACTGCTTCGTCGTAAAGGTGAAAATCGTAAGTGCATTTACTTACTGCATTTTTTTGAACGATGTTCTTAATATTCAAATTATATCTTTAATTCTCTAATTAGTCCTGATCTTTGACTTTAAAGCCACGTGTTTGATCAAAATCACACGCTTCTATTATCATTGATCATCATCGATGTAAATTTTGACATTTACGCTCCTGTCATCGCAGATTCTAATCAAATATTTTCTTACTTTGAAATAATTATTTTCTTTCACTTTGTATAGTTACTTAAATAATGATTCCAAAAAATAATCCTTTGCTTCATTCAAATTATTTCAACACTTAGTAGTTCAAGTTATTCATATATTTCTTCTAACAGTGCTTCAAAAAATTAATCTTGACGCAAAAATAATTTGGTTACAATTTAATTTTGTTGTCGACATTAAACATTCGCTTTTGTTCGCTGACGTAATGAAGCATGTTTGTTTCACTCGTAAAAGAGAGTGATTGATTTTCAGCGGACGTTCGTCACTGGACGATTCTAATGAAATCCCGTCCAAGGTTGAACAGAACGACAGAAGGAAGGACAAATCTGGGGCAAACTAGTCTAGGGGGAAAAAAAGAGTACATCGAATCACACAATTTAATTGGGAAAAAAAAGTAAATTTATGAAGTTTGCGACTTCTACAAATAAAGTAGAACATATACCCAAAGAAACGCAACAACAATTACGTACACGTGTGTGTTTTATTACAGAACAAAATTAGTTAAATTTGTTTCTTTCTGTAGAAGATCGGACAAATTTGATTTAACGATTTGATATATATATATAATCGATCAAAGCAAAAATATATATCAAAAACTCAATCACGAAAGTTTAAGATATTACATTAGCAAAATTAGTCGACCAGAGAAAACGTTTTTCGAAATTTTAATCGCAAACTTCATCTAAACAATGTACACAGTTTATTCAGTTTTTTTTTTGTATCGATAATTTTAATATCAAGATTAATGTAATCTGCGATAAAAATAATTCACTTGAAATATTGTAAGACGCCGCACACACACATATTTGAGAGATAATGCACAATATATTAATTGTCTATTAAAATGAGAGATATACTCGCTGTTAATTTAATACACATTCGCTGCAAATTAACGATTAAATCGCCTTTGAAGAGATTTTAATTAAAAATCAATTTTAATTATATATACGTGCTCTGCTCGAACCTCATTAACAGTTCGCCATAGTTACAAAGCGAGTGTGTGGTTATTATCATAATTATACTAACTGCGTCCCAAATTTACATTTATATATTTGTAGGAAGATTGAACAACGCCTAATTATTAACAGGACAAGAGAGAAGCCAATTAAAATCATATATATAATTATATACATAATTATTTACAATGTTTCCGATGCGGTTGTGTGTGCAAAGATGTCTTTTTGCACATTAAATTCTGTCGCCATACTTATACAATATTCAATAGTTAACGATCAGTGATACGATATCGTTTTAAACTTTTCACACCTACTCGGAAAGTTTGTTTGTTTTTTATTGCACTTTGCAGAACTGACATATAGGCCATTAAGTGGATTAAACGACGACGCATCGACATCTAATCACTCGTGCAAATTTCTCTCCACACTTTAATCAGTTAATGTCCCTTTGTCACACGCGAATCAATATTACACTGGCGGAAATAACTCCGCGTTTCTAGATGATGACGCGTTTCGCAGATGAGATCTTCGCCAACACAACGTGCAACAACATGCGTATTTTGTCTTTGCAAGCGAGCAAGAAAACAGACGTATTTTTGTTTTGATCGCGCGCGCGCGTGTGCGCGCATGCATACATGCATACGTGTTTGATGGTCCAGATTCCACAGATGCACGTCTGGTTTTCCACGATTTTGTAATGCGAACACGAAAATGCGCACACACGGCGCGATGCCAAGACAAACGCAAGTTGTGCGAAGCGACTTGCGAACGAACGGGACGGACGCGAGCTGACGACGTTTTACGCAAAAGACGTCGCAAATTTATGCGCTTGAACGTCGCGCGCTTGTGTGTTCTTCTGGATAATTACTATGTATTTTGTTTACAAACACGAAACCTGCCTTATGTGACGAAGTGTTCTCGTCGGATCCGGAAAACGGGTTGCGCGCTCGATAACTGCGAAATAACGTTTCGCACGTGGAAAGGAGTCGATCAATTCACTCGCACAATTCGATAAAAGTTCGTACGTGGAACAGTTTAGGTCGATAGAAAAAACTGCGCAGATGTTCTACGAGTTGTACGTATTTTTTCTTACAAGTTCCGTGTTACTGACATTGACGTAACAATGACGTAAAACATGATGTGCATTTTTGACATTTCTCACCCTTCTTTTTCTATGATTCAATTATTAGAATTTTATGTTTATTTATTTGTGAAACCTTCCATTGCACAAGAAAACTTTATGTAAAAAAAAATATTTCACTGGTGTTTGGTTGGTATCGTATTTTCGTATTTGGCCATTGGCGTTTCTCTTTAAGGGAGTTGCGGTATCGCTCTCCCGACGATTACACTAGAGATTCTCGAAATTCCTTGGAAATGTGTTCCCGCTATCGCAGGAGTGAATCGCACTTGCAGCGCCTTGACGCGCCAGAAATGCACTTGTTAAACGACGCGATCGCCGAACCTGAACAATGCACGTTGCGTTTAACCATTCCCGCCGATTTCGACCGATTAAACGCGCGGATAAATCGAAGTTGAATATTTCGCATTCGGTGTAATCGAGTATATTGTAAAAAAATATATATACAAAAATTTGTTGATGCGTACATTTCGACGGTGGCTCATGGCAAGGGTTAACGACGATGTTTATATAAGAATTGATGTTTTTTAGAGATTATTATATTACAGAAGAGAGAGAATTTTTTACTTTAATGATTGTACTCTCAAGACGCACAAAGGAATTCTAATAAAAAAAGAATTTCGGGCTCTTCAATTAAGATATTTAACTGAATATAAATTATCCTGTGTGTAATATGTTACTTCTCTACTTACATTAAACAAATGCAATTTGAACGTTCATTTAAATTGTGTTTGCACAACGTACTTATTTACACACCTTGTTTGTACGATATTAAGTAAAGTTATTTACTAACTTACTCGCTCGCTGCGCATTTAACTGAATAACACATGAGAAAAGTCTTGCGAAAATATCTACGACAATTTTTCCTTGTTATCGCTCTGATGTAATAACGACCATCATCTAATAAATATTTCTCATTTCGAAAGATGCAAAACGGACGTTTCTCCCGTAAAACTTTTATAGCATCGAAGAGCGTGCGAGATGGAGAAACATTTTTTTTTACGAAGCAGTGTTTTTTCAGAATATAAAATGTTCTTTAATGAAGAAGATAGACTTTTTTTTCTAAATTTTGTTAGATGTGTAGAAGGTAAGTAGAGGAACTTCTTATTAGAAGAAACTTACAAAGTTACGTGAAAAGAGTTGTAATTAGTATTTTATCCATCGTGGAATTAATTTTTATTAAATTAATTTAAAAAATACTGTGAGCTCTTCAAGATGCTCCATTAATCGTACACATTAAAAATATAATATATTTTGTGCAATATTATCTATACTTCTGTAAAAATATTAAATGTTTCATATTTTACTTATGTGTTTTTTTTTATTTTTGTTGAATATACAATTTTTTTAAAAATACATTTATACTATGTCACATAAACGCGCATACATATATTCATAGACATGCGCAAAATCGACAATTTGTTTTTTACTTCGTAAAAAATACTTAGCTTTAGTTAAACAAAGTAATATATATTTATATTATATACTTATATTTATATTTATGTAACGTTTTAGATCAAGAAAAATTAAGTTGTAATTGTCAATGATAAAAACCAATTAAACAAGAGCAAATTGCAGTGTGTTCTTTGAAAAACGAGCTTCAAACTTGAGAATTACTTTGAAATGCTTTTATAAACAGACAAATTCTCGCGCCACCGCCCATAAGAAGACACGAATATATATCTGCGGAACGTTGAAGGAATAAGAAAATCTTGGAAAAATTCTATTAACTTCACGTAAAAGAAACGAGGATTTTTCAGTCGAGCACTCAACTTCATTTGCTTCAAGCGATACGGATTCCGTTTTTTATTTCTCCCTCGCTCTTTGCATTTGTCGAAAGTGCCGTTATCCTCGAGGCATTTTTACAGTCGATTTACGACGTAGTCGGGTGTACGTGAAGAACCACGCCGGGGACTATGAGAGAAGAGGTGATATAGCGAAAGGGCAGCGATTACGCACGCGAACGACTTACCTTGAACGAGCATTGAGGAAATCGTCGGCGAGACTCCTCGAGGGTACTGTTCTCAAAAGCCTCCGGTTTGGAACCTCGATGTGGCAAGATATAGAAAGTGCATCGAATAGAGAGTCATTTGTTTTGCAACAGCTTTTCTTTGCAATTTTGAGAGAGAGAGAAGATGTGTGAATAAATTAATTAGAAAAACAAATGCACGCATCAGTTACAAAAATTTAAATAAATATTATATTTTTAATATATGTATTTTTTCTTCGTTTTATGTTGAAATCTAATTCCTCGAGCAAAAAAATAAAACTATCTCGTCAAAATTTTTGGATCACATGTATGACATGTATGATTCAGTGGGAGAAGAGTCTCAGAGAAGCTGAGATTTACATATTATTACCTCAAATATATTTATTTATCAAACGAATTGTGTCAGTGACAATAAAAACATCATTTTCCTTTCCTGTGAGTTAACAACGGGGGAAGAAATTCTGGACGATAATTTTTTCTTCAAGTCATGCTTTTCCAACCTATTAGCTCGCCGAGGAGAAATGTAACTGTCAGCATGTCGATGAGATAACGATTGACGATGCCGCGCGTCTCCCATTGGGAAACGGATGTTCTCGAAACTTTTTCGAACCCTCGCTCTGAGAGGGATCTTTTAAAAATAAATGGCTAAAAAAAAATTCGCCCGCTTCTCGACGCAAAATCCAACACCGACGTGACGTAGAGTAATTCAGAACATACGAAAAAATATAGGACTACAAATTTTTTATGCGATTTGCCAAAACAAATTGCAGTATAAATAATATGTTTATAATGTAATGTTAATAATATGTAATTATATATTATTAACACATAATGATGTTATAATTATTTAATGTTAATTATATAATTTATGTATAATAATATAAAATACACGTAAAATATATATGTATTGAATGCACAGTTTACTTCGCGAGTATGCTCTGAGATGTGAGCATTTCGGTTCAACTATCTCGAACTTGTGAGGTTAAAATCTTCACAAATCGCGCATTAATTAAATTATCGATAACTTTTATTCTTTCGGGACGTTTAAGAAAGCCGCAACATTTGCTGGAAACAATTTTCCTGGAATCACCCACGCAGAGGCTTGCGAGTCCTCGTTTATCACTCCTCGCTCTTTTACACGCCCAGTCGACTCCGACACCCGGCTCTTTCTCTCATCCCTCCTCGTTTTTATGACAGGTCAGGTAGATCGATAAAATAATTCCAGTCCGTAGAAAACAATTTTTTGTCATGTATAGCGACGATCGCTGTACATGGAGAGACTGACTGAAAGTGCTGCAAAGCGAGCCGCAAAAAGAGATATAACGAGCATTCGGTATCGAACGAGAAAAATCGCGGAGTGTCTTGCACAAAGAATCGCCGTAAAATGAACATCCTTGGAATTGGAGGAGATCTAAACCCCCTTCCCCCTTTTTCGCAAAGACGATCATTTCGCCAAACTCGATCGCGAGTATTGATTTCCAATTTAAAGGCCGTTCAAGTTTCTTTGCAGGACGTTGTTAAGACAGAAAGGACAGCGGAGAAGGATACCGGAAAGTACCTTGCGAATTGAAAAGGGAGCCAGGAAGAAAAGACGCATAATTAATTAACGAGTCTTTGCTAAACGACAGAAATTCTCGGCCGCGATCTCTTTCTCTCTCTCTCTCCAACGAGTGCTTAATTAGATTCACTGATGACGAGGACGGATGTATATGGTGTGTATCTATGTGGGGTTAACACCGCCGGATGGTCATCGATTTTTTCGCGACGTCACGACGCCACTCTTCACATCGCTTCGTCGTCTTGCGAAATTGGTTGTGTAATTAGAAAGAATTTTATTGGATTGCGCGCCGTAGTGTGCAATTGAGAGATAGCACGAAGCTGTTTCTTTATATGAACAATATTACGCACTTGTTTATCTTTTTGTTCCGCGTTCCATCTTATCTACTCGCACAAATATCATTATATTAATACAAACAAAACGCAAGAAATTTGAAGTATAATATTACAATAAGTTAATCAATCATAGGTGTAAGAAATAATGTAAAAATAAAAAATAATATACAATCTCATAGAAATAATAAAAATAAAATTAATATAAAAAAGTAAAACAAAAAATTTGGAAAACTTCAATGTCAAGTTTCATTGTTATTAAAATTATTACAATTTTCTAAATGTAATAATACATACGCGTGTGCACGTCTTTTTAAATCGAACACGATTTGTAATATAAATATAATATAAACATGTTTGCGTTTTTATTGCGCGCAAAAAACCGAATTGGATAATGTTCGGGTGCACGTCAGTTCAACAACTTTGTCATCGTGATGAAGTTGCTCTTGTAAAATTTAATTTGCTTATAAAATTAAAATAAAACAAACTACACCCGGTATAGATTTAATCTATACCGAGAAAAACACTATTTTTCTCGCCAAGCATTTATATTGCAATTGATAAATGTGGCGTGAACAATTTTCCAGCAGATTTACTTTCCGCTTGTCGCGTATAAAATAAAATGGGCGGCATTGCCATCTATTATGCGTGAGTGACTTTATCTTCTTCAGATGATGCAGCTGTTACTCAGAAAACTTCTATTACGCAATAACGATCAGAAGACACAGAGATTGTTGCGGTTTCAGAGAACGGCTTGCCACATCAGCAGAGAATCGATTCACCGCCAATCACATCTACCGCGATCTATTGTGTTCTCTTCATTTCCGCTCTGATTCGCGACGCGCGTTAAGTGATAAACAAAATTAACGCGCGAACGCGGATTAAGAGGTGACGGACCGCCATTATCGGCTGACACCTTCACGATCAATAATTGCGAACGGATAAGATTACGATAATCAAGCAAGCAATTTGCGACGAAAAATATCGCAGAATAATGTATTACATTATGCTTTTTTAACGCGACTCATCAATTACGTAAAAGTTTGTGCCGAAAAAATCGATCCCATGAATAAAATAATTCCACATTCACGCATAAGTCATAATTACTTTTTCTAGACTTCATAACTTTTATTGTCACTGTCTCGCTTACTTTTATAATGAGATTAATTGCTGTGCGCATTAGAGTGCAATCTTTCGTGTATTCAGAAAAAATTCAAATGTAATTAGAACTTTTATTCAACTAATTGCGGAACATTGTTCTTCTTTCTAATGAATTTTAAATATGCTGATAGAGAGATAAATATTTTTAAACATTTTGCAAACTCAGATTTGCAATCTGAAATAATTAAACTTGTATGTAAAATTTGAAATAAAGATACACAAACACAATCTTTGCTTTATATCGCAAAGAAAGCGTAACTGAAAGTTATACGAGTGGCGCCATCTTTCTCTAATTTCTTAAACAGTCTTCTATAATCTTCTTTTATTTATGTATATAATATATAATTTTTATTAGATTGTTTAATTTTATTTAAATATATGAGAAATTTTATAAAAGTCTTTTTTTTACATGACATTTACTTTGCAATATTTCAATTATCAATTGTTTTTATGTTAAATTATATATTTTGTTGTTAAATTTTAATAGTAAAGAGAGTATAAATTTGCATCATAAATTTTGTGACATAACGTTATATGTTAACAAGCATATACTAATATGTTACTTAGAATTTTATTATTTTAATAAAACATTTACCTCTTTAACTACTTTAACTACTAAATTAAGTAGTTATGCGTAGGAATTAATACTTAAACCATATGTTTATATTCTATATTCGTGCATAGTATATCTTATGAAAATGTCTTTGTTAACAATACATTTTTTCTTGATTTTTTATGAAATAAACGTGAATTATCAATAGTCGGTAGTCGCTCGAGTATAAAATCGATACGCACTTCTTTCTCTTGAGAATCTTTACGAAAAATCTTTATACTTTTACTCTCAGTTTTATTTTTGATCACAAGTTAATCCGATTAGGTGTCGTAAATTAATTAATTTTAACAAAATAGTTTGCATATGTATCTTGACAATCTATACATGTGGACGGTAATATGTTTATTTTCACAAAATAATTGTGTGTCGAAAGAAAACATATTCTTTAATAGATCGCGACACACGCTTCTTATTTCTCGCCTTACGCGAACACGTGCATTTAAAATCTCGCATAATTTATGTACAAAATATCACGAAACACGCGATCGCACGCGGATAATCGCCATAATTACAAGTCATCGAAAAAACATGGCGATTTGAATGCATCGGGCATTGCCGCACAAGCGCTGAACACGGTGTACGATCGCACGTACCCGCATTTATCAGATAGCATTTTTTTCTGCTCAGTAAATCGGGTTGCATCTATTTCATCATCGGCATCACGAAAAGAACATTACGGCTGATTGAAGGAGAGAAATCTTATTTACAATAAATATCATTACAACAAGTAATGAGACCTATTGAGACGCACGAACGGCAAAAAACCGATCGATAATTCTTTTATTACCACTTGTGATAAATTAAGTGAAATAAGAATTTAATTTTGTTTTTTTTTAGAGTTTGAAAGAGAAACCGGGTAAAGTGTATGCGAGACGTACATACGCGTACAAGCAGATTTTTTGCAAACTTTTTTCACATAATATTTAGCAGCGCTACAGAACTATATTCCAGCATCTTTTTCATGATTTTCATATAAATTACATTTATTATATATTTTTCTATAATTGTTTATTACATATTTTTATTATTACTCGTGTGACATTTGCTTATAAAGTGTTTTTAAATTTGCATATTTGATTTTATTTTACAGTAAAGCGCGAGGGGGATGTTGGTTACAACTTTCTGTCATTTCCATTTTTAAAACCGAGAAAAAAAAACGAAGTATCCGCGCGTTCCGGCGCGGCGGCATCGCGTCAAAGCGTAATTACGCCAAATAATTTTTACGATGCGACAGAACGAAGTTGAAGGTCGTGATTGAACGTGTACGCAAAACTCACGAAGAGACAGCTGCCAAAAAAAGACGCCATTCTCTAAAATTAACACACGCCCCAGATATTAATATACATGGAACTTGTTCCCGCGCTTGTACATTTTCCGTAGATGATTGTATTGCCGTTAAATAATGATAATCATCAACGCGTCAGCTTGAAACCTCCACCGATTATTTGGAGGTTTCCTGTTGTCTTTTTGTCTTTTGCATTTTTTTTTTTTTCAGATCGACAGGCGAGAGAGTGTTTTGTGCGCGTGGAATGGCGTGTAGCGAGCGTTTCGACCTCACCTTTGTGAGTTGATTCTCATCTATGTGGCCGACACAAAAAGATTTGGGTTTAAAAAGATTTAATTAACCGCGTGCGCGAAAAACTAGGTCGCGCAAATAATTGAGCTTCGAATGTGAGATTTGGGACTGCAGATAGTAGCGGATTTGAGAAGACATGAGGTAAAAAACACGATTCTGACACGTTAAAACTTTGCATAGAAGTAGTTTTTTTAATTATTCGTAAAGAAAAGTACTTTTACTCTACAAAGAAGTTTCATGTAAAGTATTGCACAAAAATGCTGAAATTACTGATGCCGTTCAAAATGTCGCAATGCAGGATCTTCTTTTTGCGCGTTCAATTAAATTCCAACCAAAAAAATCGCGCGGCACTCCGTTTCACGATGTTTGCTCCGAATGTTAGATTACGCTTGCTCGCGCAATCTGATTGTGTTGAAGACAACGTTTGAAAACTAAACTATGCAAATTTAATCCATGCAAACTCGGAGAAAACAAACAAGAACGTAAATGAAATTAAATGAAAATACATCTCGCGAGATAATTTTCATGTGAGTGGGAAACGTTCTTCGTGCGTTTAGCTTTAATGAAACGCAACCTCTCCGACCTCACGGAGAATGTAATATTTGGGCGCACGTACACATGAGTAACAAATTGCTTGAGATAAAAAAGAAATAAATGCAATTGATATCTTTTTGTTGGGTGTGTATTTCTTTGATTCATGACACACAATTTACTGTTTTATCATTTTCTGTTTGCGCGCATTATCTGCTCGTTGGAAAGCGCAATTTAATCTCAGAAAAAAATAAACAAGTTGCACATAAAAAATTACATGCATCTCAATTCAAAAATTCACTTGTAAATTTTTACAAGTGAACGCGTGATATGTGTATACATATATATAGATACACGTATAGTTTCCGCTTAACATCCTGGGAACGGCTCGTATTGGCCTTATATATTTCTTAGTTCAACTTTCACGAGCCTTAATAAGTTATTAAAAAATTACATCTTACATATAATATTGAATAAAACTTAAAATATAAAAGCAAATAATCGTAGTTTAAGAATTGAACAGCAAAATTATTTTTTATAAGTTTTTTAAACACAATGAGCACATTTAAACATTCGCGTTAACATCTAATAACAAAAATGAATTAAAACGATATCTTCTTGAAGTGTTTAGACGCCTTCGATAAAGATTAAGTGTTTTCTTAGTCGACAAAAGTAAGTATCAAAGTTAACTGTTCTTTGTGTCGATCACTGTCGTGCTGTCCTTCTTTGGAGAAATGTCAATCTCAAGGGAGCCCTTGAAAGAAATTTCAACGAAGCAACGTGGCCTTCCGATTTGTATGTCGAATGTGATCGTTCTCCGAAGCAAGTCACGTGCGAGTTCCGCGCGTTCTTACGAACTTGCGTAACGCTTAATCGTCCGGTATACAAGAAAAAGAGGGTTACGCGCTCACGGGCACTTCACGTTAACTCGCCGGCATCAAGAATGTAATTGCAGTCCGTTTGCGATTTTAACCTTCTTTCGATCTATCGACTAACGGATAGTCCGCAAGCGGAAGTTCGCATGCCTGAAGAAGACAGCGGAAAGACATTAATGATTGTTTAAATATTTAACAAAACTAAGAAAAATTCTTTTTTTTTTGGAAGCTGCTGAAAAGACATACAATGATTTAAAAAAAAATATATGTATAATATATATGTAATATACATGTATTTTGTATATAGATAAAAGAAGTTGTTTCAAGATTTAGTTTTTTACTAAGCAATTAATTTTTTTGACACGTATAACATTTAAGTTTTTGTTTTATATAGTTTCATATTTTATTTTTTATTTTTGACATTTATATTTTTGAACTTTACAGATTTGATATTGTGTATTTTCAATTTAAACAATTTTATTTCCATTACACACATACACACACACATGTACAAAAGAGATACTCTCTTTTTTGTGAGAGTTTATTTTATACAAAACCATTTATTGTATATATTTTCAAGATATAAAATTGATTTTTATGCTATAGGATTGCTTCTATATATACTTTTCATTTTATATAGAAAATTTTATTTTATTTTACTCTCTGTTATCTGAAAATTCATATATATTTTAAATTTCTTTTCGAATACAACAATAAAAGAGGTTCGATACATTTCTTTCGCTTATTTAGCAATTTGTATTCCTCTACTTTCCATTCCGTGGCAATCCATATCGCATGCAGGAGATTTTCCGCAAAAGTTCTCTGACTGAAACAATCATCTTCGTCCAAGTAAATCTTTTCGGTCTGCTTATTGCGTCTTGCGCAATCTTTTCTATGTATTTGACGTTTTCTATCGTCAATTCACCGGCGCAAAAATAAAGGGTGCCATTCCAGCCCGAGAGGATGGGCAGCGTTTTATGTCCGCATTTCTAGTAAGGGGTAGCTTTTTCAAGATTGCTCGCTCACGAAGATGTTACGTCGCGTCATATTTTCAAACAATTTTTTCCCTGATTTTGTTCTCGCGTGTGTTATGTTCGCTCGTGATAAAAATAAGCTGACTCTGCCGACAAGTGTCTTGTACGTCGCAAAGTGGCATGGTTTTATTATTCGACGACCGAGGTGTAAATCTCACCATTTCTTTCTCGAACAGCAGATGTCTCGGCTGCGCGTATTAATGCAAACAGTAGAAATTTTTTCTCGCTGCATCTAACAATTAAAAACTTTGAAAATAGATTCTTTTTCGTAAACAAAATGTATATCGTCTGTGCGACATGTTTTTCTTCGGAGATTTGTGAGATTTATTCTCTAAATGATTTCGTGCGCGAGAATTAAAGAGAACAAAATTAAAAAAAAAAAATAATTTACTCATTCTCACAAGAGAATTATTGCGCGCGGCAAAATGTACGAGAGAATTAATGCGATACTGATAAAAATCAGTAAAAAACAAATTTCTCTTTTACAGTTACGTCACGCAATCATGCGGGACGTATTTACGTCAGCCTAGCTAAATCTATGTTAGCACAAGTGTTTATCGCTATATATCACTCAGTTTATTCTTGTATTTTATTCCGTTCACGAACCCGCGTCTTTACCGCAAATAAGCATCGTACAACGTTACCGGCTTGAAACAGCTCGATGTTCCCGCGGGGTTCTTGCCCTAAACTGTCTGTTCGCGAATCGTGCTCATGCGCCTTAGAAAGCGATTGGGAAACGTCGTCGGAAGAGTGTGAATGGAACGACGACGGCGGCGGCAGCGATGGTGGCGGCGACGACGACGGCGACGACGACGACCGGCAACGTTCGAAGGAAAGAGGACCGAGAGGATTCAGTCTGGCCGCGCGCACCTTCAATCACTGTTGGTTTGTTGTTCTCACGTCGACGAGTTTGTTCTTTCTCATTCTTTGTACGAGACACTGCCGATTACATTGTGAATTTTAAAAAAACATTGCGCCGGTTATTTTTCATTTAAGAAAAAAAGATCGTCTTTAAACAACGCTCGTCGTTAAAAATATTCGCGACACTGTAAACTAGAGTTTTAAAGTCAAGTTGCAAACTCTAGCTTTCGTTTCCTGACAGGATCTCACTGTGTAACTTCTTTTAGAAATACTACCGCTTCTGTACGATACGTTTGACGCATCTAATTGCAATCGGAAGAATTTTAGGAATCAGCTTTAGAAGAATAATAAGAAACAGACGCGCGAGGTTCGAGAATTTTCGAATTGCATAGTGTAGGTGGGAAAGCGAGACGAGAAGAAAATTTCTCGTCTACGTGAGTAACTTGGTTCTGTTATACGATCACCTGCTTCGTTGTGATTGTTAAAACTACCGGAACAAATGAGACGGAAAAGTGTCCCAGAGATGAGGCGCGAGTAATTGAAAATAAAGAGCCGTCTTCTGCAACTGTGGAATATCGTCCATTACCGCGTCTGATAATAAACTTGTACGACGAGAGGAGAGGTAAGACACATCTGTACGTTATAAACGGTCGTCAGAATAAGTTTTTTTTTGTTTTTATTTGATTCCAGTAAAAAATAAATGCGTGTGTTTATATTTTAATATCTTTTCACATTTATTTTTATTATTAATTAATAATTTATCTTCTCATATTGTTTTATATTTCTGTTTATTTAATCGCAAAATTATATTAGAAACTGATAAATTGCGAACAAAGGCTGTACTCGAGCATACAGATCAAACCCATCGATCTTGTGCGACTTTTCGTTTACTTAGTCAGTAACCAACCAACATTTCTACAGAAAAGCCGGAAATATACATTTTACGAGCTGTCGGAAACATTAAAGTTAGTTCGAAGATAGCGTGAAAGCGAGAATCCTCGCGCGAGAATTCTCTAGTCTCATTCGACAGGAAACGAAAAAAAAAAAACAAAAGACAAAGTGTGTGTGATATATACGATGATTGGTCTGGCAGACGATACGCCGCAGAAGAGATCGGGAACTGCATGCGACACGCGAGATTAAAAATGACGCAAGGTGCATACTTGAGATATCCAGCAGGTTGCTAATGACTCTTGACAGAATTGGCGCCAACGGAAAAAATTATACCAATAAATCGCGACGCCGAAAAAGTTTTCGCGTGTAACGCAAAAATCGCAATAATACTTTACAATCGATAACCGTTTGCGCGCTGTAAAGAGAAATTCGCAAGCAAGAATTTCAACGATTGTCGCTATGCAAGGACTATACATAATTTGAAAAAGATGAAAAAAAAGCAATTTTGCGTTTCCAAAGTCAAGCGCGAGTCATTGTTTTACATATTGTGTTATAAAAATAATATGTTATCATTTTTATGTGCAAAAATATTATCAATTTAAAAATTTTAACTTTTGAAAAGTAATTAATTTTGTTTTTTAAAACTAATTAATTTGGCACAAAATCGAGGTTCTTCTATCGTAGGTCATCATCTTTACGAACGCAACAAGTTGCCTATATACTATGTATAGGCTCGCGCGCGCGCGCGAACAAGTTGCGAACGTTATATCTACTATAAATTATTCTATCATTGATATATATCCACTTCGTTATCGCTAATAGCGCTCGTCTTAATTTATTGCTGTTATTCTGCGATGTAGATTGGCGTGGGACTAATTAGAAAATCGACACCGGATAGAAATTGGAGGCATAGCCTGGAGATCGGTGCGCAACGTTGACGCAACGCGTATATAGAGAGGCGTGCCTAAAATCCTCTATGTAACGCTCTATGTGACACAGATTCGAGATCACCTTTCTCGAAAGCTAAGCTAGTCATGAACGTGGTGAGTCACATTCGTCAATGTCAAAGATTTCCTCATAATTTGTTTCCTACAACATATAGCGAACGAACGTGCAGTTCGCACGATTCTAGAGAACTTTCACTCTTTTTTAGCTTTGGATTGTTTTTTTCTCTCGTTTAATTTCGTCACGTGTGACTATTCACTTCTTTTCGAAAAACCGATAGCAATACAGTTAATGGCACATGCGCATTCTGCGCGCGTTCCATATATATGCAACGGTAAGAACGACATGTGCCGCGATGATGACGTTTCTGGGCGCGCAAGCGCCTATAGCGAATTGCAATGTACTCGAAGAATATCCGCGCGCGCGAGGCGCCCCGACTCGTAAGAAAGAAAGAAAGAAAGAAAGAAATAGTAATAAAAACAGCGCGCACACGCCACATTACTTTCTCTTGCGACCTTTATACGCTGCGGCGTTGTTCAGTTGCAAATTTTCGAAGATAATTTGTTCGCCAATTAACGATAACGCGGGATACATCTCTGTTACACTCAGAAGCGCATTACGAAAACGAGATAATATGACGCGAGAGAGATTGTATTACATGTTAAAAAAAAAAATATTTGACACAAAAGTTTCTCGGAAATCTTTACATTTAATAATTATTTTCCGTATAGGAACGAAATTCATTCTAAAACAAAGTGTAATTATGACATGCGTTTCTGATAAGTATAGGTGCCCCGGGAGGAAGCATGTTTATTTATACAATTCCGGTGTGATAATTGCATCTAATTAAAATTTAGGTCAAGCGGAATTTAAATATCGCACACTCGTGCCTATACCTGTTAAACACACT
Source organism: Pseudomyrmex cubaensis (assembly GCA_014825685.1). Lineage (NCBI taxonomy): Eukaryota > Metazoa > Arthropoda > Insecta > Hymenoptera > Formicidae > Pseudomyrmex > Pseudomyrmex cubaensis. The sequence goes on along the minus strand of QVOA01005930.1, from coordinate 3,600 downwards.
TGCGCTTATCTTCGCTTTGTTAGCGAGCTCTTAGTGAAGTCTGTTTGTTGAGAAAATTATTTTTTTATTATTTTAACAAAATTGTACATTTCAATTGGAATAGTTGAGACAGGGCGTATCTGAACTAGTTGCTGAATGGTTTTTGCATGTAGGTGTAAATCAATAATACGAATTTTTCCAAACGTTTTGACTGTATTTTTCAGTCATCCTCAGTGGATAAATAAATTAAACGCACATTCACTTTGAAATTATCGAGCTGTTGTCATGTTGAGCTTATAGATACAAAAATTGTACATTTTCTTTCGCAAAATAACCACCCAAGTTGCGTAGATTCGCATCGAGTTACAATTAATTAATTGATTTTATTTATTTTATACATATTTGTCACATCTCAACGCTCCGTTCGTTGTTTACAACTCGCGTTAGCAGAGCGTATACTTTCGGTCGTTTAACTGCCGCTCTCGTATTCGCCCTAATGAGCGGTTCATTAAGTGCACACACAGCCTGAAATTGTGAGCATATAACGTGCGGGATCTCTGCGGATCGACGAAGATTTAACTCCGGCCTGATGATGGCCGAATTGGCAATACGAATGAAACCGGGCGATTGTTCGGCGGTGCAATAAAATACGTTTTTTGTAGTCATGTAATATTAAATATATCTCGTTTACGGTCTCGATCTCGATACACGCCTGTCACGATTTCTTTTTTAACGACGAGAAAAGAAGCGATGAGAGACTATGATTTACAGACAACGTGATTGTGTTGCCGAGAGAGGAATTGATCGTTCAATTCAGTTTGTTCCTTATGAAATTTCCACAAGAGGATGTTCTAATGATTCACGTTTTTAACAAACAAGTTAAAGTTGAACGCGCTCAAGTTTGACAAATAAGTCGATCACCTGCGTAACGTGAGTGTGTGCGTATGTGTGTATTGCGCGTAACAAACTGATTACTTACAATATTTTTTGTTAGTTCTTAGAGAAATACTATGTCTCTTCCCATTTTGCGTATCACATTCCATTAGAAAAGTAAGATTTATAAATAAAAAGATTATAAAAAGATTTTAAAAATGTTCCGTGACACTATGCGCGAAGAGAGAAGTTGCCGTCGTAAATCACGAGCGGGCCAGATTGAAACGAGAAGTAAAACGCGTAAAACGCGATTAATCGCACGCTCTTTTTCTTGCGCGACGTAACATACAGCCAGCCGTCACGTTGGGATAAAAAAATCGCTCGCGGACTGGATTAGTCAACCGTAATTAGCGTCACGAGTATTGCGACCCGTCGGACTTGCTGTCAAAATGTCGAGTTCGGGAAAACCCCGGGCGCGATCGCTAACGACTCGTTGCGTTCTCTCTCGTCGCGCTCGTCCGGTTTCGCAACAAAATGTAAATCGGAGTTAAAAAACCTCTCGCAGTCAACCCCTCCGGGCAAGTTTCTCTATCCGCCCTGGAGCGCATTCGTGACTCGATGCGCGGAAATACGTGACATTTCTGTCACTACAACAGACTTGGTTTTTCTCTTACAACTCGCGAGAAACACACGCGAGCGTCGAATTAAAATAGATTTCAATTCTGTTGAATAAATATTGGCCGCAGAAATCGATTTTTAACATATATGGGTCCAGTCTTTTATATCCGATTACATATATAAATTTGCAATTTCTCGTTTATTTGCTTATTTATTTCAGGCGCGCATCTGTTTCAATAAAACGCAAGATAATTCTTTACAGAACTGCAAGGTCTCTATGAAATATATTTAGTAGACAAACAATTTTTGTTTGCCGCAGCCTCTTAGTTGCTAACATCATTCATCCAATATGAAAGACACAATAATAAAGAAAGAATATTAATCATAAAATGAAAAAATTTATCTTACAAATTCGTTCGAGTGATATATGTGATGTTAATATACATTAATAATATTGCATTAATTAATCCTCCGTCTGAGAGAATTGCCAAAATATATCAATGCCGCGATCGTCGCTAAAAGCGCGCGATCGTCGTAAATACAATGAAAGAATAAATTCTCCAAGATGCATCGCTTGAATCAGGTGAACAAGGAAAAAATAAATGACGCGTTAATTGCATTACTTCAACGGCCGCCGCTGCTCGTTAATTGCGTTGTTAATTGAGTATATACGAGCCTGGTCGCGTCACCGGGACGAGAATTAAATGTCAAAAATCTTACGGCAGGCAACGTGAGATTAAGCGACGACAGATCCCCGTAGTTTGTCACCGGAGAAGAAAACAACATCAATATAATCGAGGACATGTGAAACATGCAATAACGTTGAACTTTCGTTGCGTGTGAAATACTTTTTGAGATGGAAAAAAAAAAATTGTACAGGATTAATCTCAATATCAAAGACTTAAAAAAAAAGAAAAAAATTAATCGCGCAAGAGGCAATACGTGCACATAACATATCTGTAAATAACACTGATAGTTTTGTTGTTGTTTTTTATCACTGCGTGAAATAATATCGGTGCGATTTTGTTATTAAATATATGATAACTATACGTAATAACTATATGTAATAACAAGATAACTATATGTAATAACAAGCACATTTTTTGCTAAAAATCAAAAAAGATAATTTACAACTGGCAGTTAAATCCGACGCATAATTTCTTCCGGGATTTTTTATTTAAGATTTCACCGCGTGAATTACACTCACGCACTTTCGCGAATAATTAACCTAAGAAATAAGCAACACCAAGTTTTTTTTTTCATTAGAAAGAAATGTATATATACATAACTGACGCGGCACAATTGTGAACAGTGAAAGCGGCGTAGCGGATAATTTAAGAAGGAACAATCAGTAAAGGGTTAATTGGTCGATTTCTTTTGGACGAACGTGTGTAATTCGTTACAAATACTTAATTCTCCTCTCGAATTTACTTTCGATCTCGCGTATTTTTTACCCACGTTTTTCTTTTTTTTTTTTGCCGCGCGCGTTAGACCCTGATCGGTCTTTTTGTTCTCTGTGTGTCGAGCGTAAAATATCGCAAAACAGAAGCAAATCGGCGACATCAAAGTGCAATTTCTATCCGCTCACGCATGCTCGGCAGCATTTCCACGGCCGCCCGAGTGTCGTGTAAACGATTACCCACCCACGTCTCGCGATTGCGGTTGCTTCGCCGAGGGGTTATCAATCAGCCGGTGTGACTCAACGCGAGACACCGTAAGCTCTTTTATGCAACCGTCACAAGACCGCGAAACTCTGCTTTGGTGTCTCTTGGTAAGCTATGTGTAGCCTTGGTTGCGCAACATTCTCGCGAACCACCAACCCAAGTGGTTTGGTCAACGATCGCGTCTTTGACGTATTGTGAAAATAGATCGCTATTAATAGTTAGCTTACAAAGACACGGTACTTCCGTGCAGGAGCGGGCTAGAGAGTCAATTTTATATGATAGACACATCGAAGACACGTTGTTCCATGATGCGAGTAAACGACGACAAGTAAATCCATACGTAGGAAAGACCGGGGCTAGTTGTGACACGGGGTTAATTGTCAATCTGCTATTATCTTGCTTACTAAATCTTGAAAAATATTCTTCTTTTTATTGTAAGTTGCTACTAGTTGTGTTAGTAACGTGT
>QVOA01005918.1:0-12379 GCA_014825685.1 Pseudomyrmex cubaensis | reverse complement strand
ACTTAAAGAACTTTAATACACACATTTAATTCAACAACTAAATTTTTTGCTCGATATTGACCTTTTCTGTACCTTATTTTGTATAATCACAAAAGTCTATTCTAAGTACATGTATAGCTTTACAACAGACATGTGTAATTCTCGAAAATAATGTAGAAAACCAAATATCGTAATACAAAAGTACATTGAATGAACACAAACAAACATGTTTATTCACTTACATTTATCATTTTTTCTATACGTAAAATCTAAAAAACTCTTAAAAATTCACTATATTTACCGATATTATATTCTTCAATTTGTCGATCTTTTGATGTGTCACGTGCTCTTTTTTTCTGCTTTTTATATTATGTATCACTGTATCAGCAGTGCTTCGGTACACAAGTTACGTACATACTACTGCAATGCCTCGCGTCTCGAATAGAAATAAAAGGCAAAAACTGCGCGAAAGCGATTGCGCTTGCGCGTCGATCGAACGCGAGTCATATCAAATGTGACGATACAGTGAGAAGAAGATAATTAGCTGCACACCCCGTGCAGGTGAGTAATAGCGTTTTTTTCCGCGCTTCGGTGGTGGAAACAAGCACGAGCTATAATTTGTTATTTTACCGTAATTTCGCGCGTTATTTCGCCGTATTATTTCGAACTCGCGGAAATGCGGAATTATAATATAATAGGATAAAAAAACATGTTGCCGACCCTACGTGTCACCTCGTGCAAGGAAATTCGTCACAATCGTGTCGCGATCCTTGAACAGAGATGGCTAGAATCCACGGCAAGTAGTTATTACTTGCTCAATCGTGTTTTGCTTCTATGTGTCGGCTTGTGGCCGTATCAAAGTTTTAGTTCCAAGCTGATTATAATATCATTTATGACTGTGGCTCTAATCTCAAGCGTGGTATTTCAGGTATGACGGTACTGTTTCTTCTTTTAATTTGCGTTTTTATTCATCAATTCGTTCTCTCTTAAGTTTTTTTACTATTTATAATATCCAATAATCAAATATGGATTATATAAGGATGTAAATTAAAAAGCAATCGGTTTAATGCCCGGTACATTGTTTGGCTTTGTAGTAAATCGCAAAACTTTATCGGAGATATATTCAGTTAGAAAATTTTTATTTACATTTTCAAGACTCTTTTCGCAAAGCGAAAAGCTAGTCTAGCCTAGAAAACCGATCGATAGCGTAAGACATAAGAATGGCTGAAGGAAAGTATCACTTTCAGCTTACGACCTTCATCACAACCGAATTCAACGTGGATCTCCTTCTGCACGTTCTCTCGTACGCCGTCCCGTGGCTGTCGTATCTTTTAAAGTATAACATGCTTTGCTTAAACATACATAAGGTGAGTGCGCTCGAGAGTCTCTCGCGGGTACTTGTGCGAAACGTGTCGATGAACGGCGATCGTTATTGTTGGGTGCAGATGCGAGACGTCATGGAACGCCTGCGAAGCGACTGGGACGAGTTGAATAACGCGCAGGAAATCGAGATAATAAAAAGATACTCGGCTCTCGGGAAAGTCATTGCTATATTTACCACTTGTAAGCAAAAACTTCGGAAAATTTGCTGTTTCAGGCTCAGTTAACGGATTTTTTCTTTTTTTTCGCCGTAGTGTTCCTTTATACTTCCGCGTGTGGCTTCATCTTCATACAAGTTCTGTCGAATTACTTTTTCGACTGGAAGTCGTCGGCGAACGAATCCCGTCCGTGGCAGCTTCCGGTCGTGGTCGAGTACTTCGTAGATCAGCAGAAGTATTACGTTCCGATTTTGTCGCACATCTTTTTAGTGACTCTCGTCGCAGTTACTGTGGTGGCTGGCACCGAGACGCTTCATATGTCTCTCGTGCAGCATGTGTGCGCATTGTTCGAAATAGCCAAGTAAAGAAGCAGAGAAAAATAATTAATTAACAAAAATAAAAATTAAATTAATTAACAAAAACTTGTATCCTAGATACTTGTTGCAGCCGTGTTCAATCTCGGTCTTAACGATCGTAATGTATCTGCAACAAGTACTCAAGGACATTGAAGTTTTCAAGAATTTTGCAGTCACGTTATCAGTTTCAGTTGTCGCATAGAACAAGCTTTGAAGCAGAGCTCGAGCCAACACGTTGCGTTTCCTGTTAAAAGAAATTCGATCTGCGGTATAATCGGCGCGATCAACGTATACAGAAAAGCAACAGAGTTCGTAATCGCTATTACGTTTTTGTCGATTATTGTTTCACTTAAATTTTTATGCTAAAAATTTCAAGTGTCTCGAATTACAGCAAACAGAAATAATTTCCTTTATAATTATTTACTTACACGTACCGTTCAATTCTCAAGGTTTATCGATATATCGGAGGCGGCTTTCAAATGGTCGTACAACATGCTGTTGCCTTTAGCGGTGACGTCGCTGAGCATCAATCTCTATCGTGTGAGTAATTATCGACTCGACAATTTTAATGAAGCCGAGCGATTGACCTCTCACGTTGTCGCAGTTGTCTTATCTGATTATGACGGAAGATTATCACGAGACGATCATCAGTTTCATCTTCGTTCTCAGTCATTTCTGGTACATGGGTTTCTGCAATTACGCGGCGCAGGAAGTGAGCGATCACAGCGGCGAAATCTTTTACAGAACGTAAGTTTGGGAGCGCGAGAACAAAAACGGCGGAAAATTTTGACGCGCTTCCAAAAATCTTGCAGATACAACGCGCAGTGGTACACGGCTTCGCTGAGAGCGCAGAAATTGTTGCTGTTTGTGATGCAAAGAGGAATGAAATATAATATCACCATCATTAGCGGTTTGTTCGTCGCGTCGTTGGAAGGATTCGCCACGGTATTTCGATGTTTAAAAAAACACACGCGACTATATACTTTACGAATTTTTTTAATCTAAGTTCAGATTCTCTAAAACAATATCTTTGTTTCAGCTCATAAGCATGTCGGTTTCGTACTTCATGATGATTCTTTCTCTGCAGGATCGTTGATCGTTTTTTTTTCTTTTCGTAAAGATCAACTTCGTTACATTCGAATCTCGAGCGAAACTTCACAATAGCAACACACGCGCACAAAGCAATTTTCCGATATAGTTGTGCAAATAAATATAGCAATGTAGACGCAACTGTTATAACCGCGTCTGTTATTGTACATTAAACAAATAAAAATGGAAAAATATGATCTTGTATTATCGGCACATTGTCTCTCAATGTTTCCGTCCGGTCTTCCGTAAGATAAAGATGTGATCGTTTCACCCGACGATAAAGGAATGGGAGAGGACAAGACCGTCGATGGAAAAACGTATGCGAAAGCGCGTGCGCGAAAGAGTTTGAGACAATTGCGCGTATTATCATCCTCGTCAAACGCCTCCCCTAGCGAGAATAATATTATTTGCGCACAATTCGCTGAACCGCCCTCACTTTCTTCTATTATCTTATGATGCGCAATTGCCGCAAATTTACGATAATAACCTCGCTATTTGTTTCGCGAAAATTACGTTCAATGTTACTCGCGCGGTTTTATCGCGCGAAAAATATCACGCGCGATAAACGACGCCAAAGTAGCGGGAGAAAATTCACGTGAGTCGTCGCCGAAACAACGTCTCTCGATTATTACGCGAACTTCGTCGGCTACCGGATGGACAAATATTACAAATTCAATCGATTTCTCTTGATGTGCATCGGTCTATGGCCGTATTCCGCACCGCGCACAAAATACATCCAGGCTGTACTTTTGTCCCCTTTTCTCTTGTCCGCTTTCGTTTTTCAGGTTTGTCAAGTTGTATTACGATATATTTGCTGGGAAGTTATATAGCTACATTGTTAAGCGTGTCACGATTAAATGTTGATTACGTTATTCTCAATGTTTTTTTACTTATTATACATCAATTTTTATTAATTATGTAAAATGAATTAACGAGGTGAGAATTACGAGGTGGATTATTTCTGTCAAGGTTTCAAAGCTCGATACGTACTTTGTATATTTAAATAAAACACTTGCGTAAATTTTTTTTCATCAATCAACATGTCCGTGAGATAAATGCTCTTCCAGCTGGCTTCGTTTTTCACGAAGGAAAACAGCGTGGATCATCTTCTAGACGTTATCTCGTACGCCGGTCCCACCATGTTCTACCTACTCAGATATTTGTCCGTGTTCATTAATACCGATAAAGTAAGTTTACAGAATTTCACAATACAGATCGCGCGAATTTGATTTATTTCAACGGAGTCTGCGATATATATTTCAGTTTAAAAATTGTCTGGAACAAGCGCAACTGAATTGGAATTCCTTGAAGGATGACGAGGAGGTTCAGATCTTTCACCGACACGCCGTCATCGGAAAAATCGGCACGATTTTTTCGATAGGTCAGTAGAAACTGAAGATCGAACAAAAAAGGAGGGAGAGAATACGCGAAATTAAAATCGAATTCCGAAGCACGCGCACCTGATTCTTTTGCAGTATTTATGTACACGTCGTTGGCGGTGTTCACGCTGACGTTTTTCTCCCCGCACATTCTCGATATCGTGATTCCGTTGAACAAATCGCGCGAGCGGTGGCACTTTCCAGATTCGTTGGAATATTTCATCGATCAGGAGAAGCATCTCTACCCGCTGGCGGCGTATCTGTTCCTGGTGGCCTTAGTCGGCATGAACACGGCGGTGGCCACGGAGACAGCTTCTATGACATTCGTGCAGCACATCTGCGCGATGTTCTCCGTCACTAGGTGACTGGACAAGATTAAAGAAAACATTCGCGATTCGATTCATCTACAACGTGTTTCTTTCAGCTATCGGATCGAACGTATCGTGAACAGAAACCAGGTGAAATTGAAGGATTCTTTGAAAAAGTTCGAGAATTACGCGGACATCGCAGAGATCGTCGATAGCCATCAAAGAGCCATTATGTCGGTATTGCAACTCTTCAGAAGAGTCAATCAAACATAATCTATTTGTGATACGTAATAATATTGTTCTACTAATTTAAAATTATTTGAGATTTTTCGCGAAACGTCAAACAATTTTTTTTATACGGTTTCTTCTCAGTTTTTATACGAGATCAACAATGTCGTGTTTTATTTTGATTTTTTCTTCAAGATGTGTTACTATGTGCAACTCCATTCTCGGGATCTGCTTCCTGCTTATAATCCTCGTAGGCGTGATATCGTTGAGCGTCAATCTGTTTCGAGTGAGTCCCTGTACCGATCTCATCATCGTCGCGCGCATCACTAAACAGTATTTTTTTTACAACTTGACCGATTTCGTACAGCTTTGCGACAACATTATGACTGCGTCGGACAACTTCATCATCGCGAGCATGTTATTTCTGTACGTTCTCTCCCACTTTGTCTTCATGTTCCTCGGCAACTACTTCGGCCAGGAGGTAATAACTTACAGCGACGACGTGTTTAAGAAAATGTGAGACTTCGATTAAAATACTCCTGTGTATTCTAAGAATTTTCTCATAATCAATCGAAACAAATTTAATTGACGCGCGAATCGTAGATGGAGCACTCGATGGTACGCGACTCCGTTGCAAATGCAGAAGTGCCTTTTGATGATAATGCACCGAAGTATGAAGAGTTCCTCACTGGTGATCGGTTGCATGTTCATGCTGTCTTTGGAGGGTTTGGCTATGGTAAAAAAAACAAAAAAAAAAAAAAAACTAGAGCTAATCAAAAGTCTGCATTTTGATTGAAAGGTAATATTCTTTGCAGCTCGTCAGCTCGTCGTTGTCGTACTTTATGGTGATTTATTCTATGCGCCAAACATAGTGGACGTGGAACCGCGAGTCAGGGATCGGCAATCGACTCTCATCGCCTGCGAAATATTTCTCCGGAAAAGAAATCGAGATAAAAGTTATACCGTTTCTGTATTTTTAGACTGTTCTACTAACTGTATCCTTTTGTTCGAGTGTGACTTTAATTAAGCGCCGATACTTCTCTAATTAAGTAAGTCAATAATAAATGTCTTAATGTTGAATATATATATATATATATATAACGTACGTATTCGATTTATATTCGTTTGTGATTCTTGCATGGTGAAAATTATATCAGTCAGTTATCTCGTTTAAAATACGAGATACAACTACGAGACACGTTGCAAAATTGCACATCAAGTTTGCAGAGATTTGAACGCGCGATCGGCCATTCGCATCGCTGGGATCTCTCGAAGAGAGAGAGAGAGAGAGAGAGAGAGGGAACTTCATTGTAAATCGTGATCCTGGCGCTGACAACATCACAGATACTCGGCCAGGCTCCTTCGACATCGGAGCTGCCACGCGGGTCTTATCTAAACTGCGAGCGTAATGTCTCTATTCCACGAGCAGCTTCTAGCGCCAATGCCGCGGGCACGAAGAACGCATGCAGCTCGTCGCACAAATCTCCCCCCCGAGTGTTCCGGGGCCAGAAATTAACGCGTTCCGAGTCGTATTTCACAACTGTCGGCTGCTTTGTCTTAATTGCGTGTTCGATTCACACAATTCTGATCTCGCTCCCGGTAATTAAGCGCGAGCTCTTATATTTAAATCAAACAATTTAGAGAAGAAAGTAACACTTTTGAAAATAATGAAATATTAAACAAGTTTATGAATATTCGTAAAATTAATTTTTCTCATTATTTTGTGTCCGAGACACATTTATCTGAAATTTAGATAAAAAGAATTTTTAAATATGAAGGAAGTTACGAAATTTAAACAAGTATAATTTAAATAATATAAAACACGATATCTACTTTTTTTTTAACGGTCCGTGAACCTCAAAGAGTCCGTCACGGACCGTTACGATCAAGATGGCGAATAACGAGCGACTTTCTTTCGACCGTCTCGCGCGCTCCTTCCCGTTCGAGAGATCTACGATCTCTTAGCGCATTCTCCAGCAGTTCTCGTTAAATACGCTCTCTTCCACCGAAAACCTCCTTCGTCTTACCCCTTACGTAACAAATGTGCGGTAGCACTGTAAAGGATAGACTGTCGGACGTGGAACATGCGTAATGCGTCAGGATTCCCTCGAAGCTTCGACAGGAATATCGGATAGATTATATTACAGTATCGCGAAATTTCACCCGACGTAAGTTGTAAACAAAGATCGTGTAACACTTTTATAGAAAGAACAAATTGAATTTTTAATTTTGCGTTACACGAACTGCCTTACATTTTCTCTGCACCTTTGTTTCTTAATATTCTCTGGAAAAGAAAAACCTGAGTTGCCACTTTGACAGTCACCGACTGTCGTAGTCGAGCAATTCGCTGCTTTTTCATCGTCTCGGACGGTTTTGTCCCAAAGATAAGCGAATTCCCTCCCACGAAAATTCTTGTGTTATCTCGTCGGAGGTTGTTCCGGAGGAGGGAGCTATCGCGCGGCCAAAATAGAGCGTGTATAAAGGCGTGTCGAAACTTGTTACTCGCGCTAGCACTTCCGTGACTATCTGCCGGGCTGTACAGGCTTGTACGAGTCGCCCTTACAAGTGGCACAGGAGCACGCGAGCGCTCCTCGCAATCGAGCTTATAACATGTCTCCGCCTAATGTAGCCGTGTGCAATCACGGCCGATCGTTACATTCGCGTTTTGCCTTCCTTCCTCCCGGGCAACTTTTCCCCGAAAAAGAAATTCGCCGAAACGTCAGTCGTTAAATGTCCGTCGAACAGACACTCTGACAACAAATCGATTTCGTTGTCAATATTTTGCTCGAGATAGAGACGGCGCAAAGATTCGAGTAACCGGTTTCACCAGTAGGCGGACGTCATCGCGCGTTAATCGATGAGCGGAAAAAGAGTCGAGGCAAAATCCGCGGCGATGAAGAAACGCGCGAAAAACCGAGCGAATAAAAGCGAGACGAAGATGATAAACGAGCGGGAATTATTATCGCGCTTTGAAAATGTCCGGTCTCCTTCTCTCCTACTCTGCTCTCTGCAGTCTATCGTGTCGTCGCGTTACTCACCCGCGATGTAATTTCATCCCCCGGAAGTCGCGCAACTTCTCGACGCGGTCGCAAGGCCAAACGCTGACCCGCGCTTAAGGTCGTGTTACATTTACGAGAGTCTTACATTACCGAACTTATGTGTGCTCGTTTCGGTGCGGCACGTAACGGACAGAGAGTGGAATTGCGCGCCAGCTCGGCTGTCGACTTTATTTTCGCTCCTCCTAATTGCACGCCCCGATATTGTTCTCTTATTGTTTCCGGAAAATCGCGCGCGAGCAAGTCACGATTTGTTTTAAGTTTAATAAAAAAAATAAATAAGAATCTTTTCTAATACGATCGTACCAAAGCATCAAACAGTTTACCTCCGTTTATAAATAAACGTTTCGGGCTTTCTTTTTTTTTGCGACAAATTAAACATCGTCGTGTAATATCTACTGACACGTAGTAAAGAAATTCTTTTTAAATATGATTTTAAAACTAAAATGCAATCCATCATGTTCAAAATTGCATTCAGCAATTTTGAAAATTAAACTATCATTTGCTGAACCTTGTTTTCTCTTTTTCTCAATGCGCAAATTTGTGGAATTAAACTTGAGATAACGCGGGAACATACTAATAACTTCATCAGGAATGATATCGGCTTTGCGCAATCCTTTGTGCAATAATGGAGAAGCATTGAACGGGCTTCTACCCGGACAAGTTGATACCGGTGTGTTAGGAAATCACTGTGAGTATGTGAGAGTGTGTGTGTGTGTGTGCACTACGATCTCGTGTGGCGCGCCGAGCTGACGTTGTCTTCCCGGTGTGCGGGAAGATGAACGAGCGGCGATTTACGAGGCCGTGATTACATTTCGCGGCGGAATGTGTGCACGCTGCCCGCAGCCCATTGGCCATTGTACGCAAAGAGATACGCAGGGAACGATATCTCCCGTGCACCGCACCAGGGACTGACAACGTGTCTGCGAAGCAAGCGGGGGAGGGTGAGATCAAGGCGGCGAAGGCGGCGAGGGTGGGCGACGTGCTCGCCCGGCTGAGCTAGTGGAAAATAGCGTGACGCCTAGCAGCCCGTCTCCTTGTCCGGCTTTATTTCAACCGACGACTCCACCTCCGGGATCGAGCGAGATGGGGGAGATCGGAGATCGGAAAGCCGTGAAATAACAGCGCCGCTTTTTTCCGACGTCGAGCGGCAATTTCCTTCGCTACCTGATATCGCGCGCATGAAATAGAATATTTCGACAAGATCGCATCGAGCGCGGTGTCATTAGGCGAAAATCAAATTACCGTCTTAATGAGAGAGTTTTCTTAAATTGAATTTAATTTTCTATATCAAAACTCCGGACAGACTTTCGTCGAATGTAAATTCTTCTCGGGAGAATTTTAATTTTGTGCGCGTCCAAAAGAAATTTTTATTTTTTTTTTTTTCACGGTGGGCGCAGAGTACATCGATGATGATTGCTGGCCCTCTTGTGAAAGGGATGATGTTAATTGCTGGTCGATATTAATTGCCGATACTATAGAATCGTTCGACACACTCCGCAGTTTCGAGCACGGGTTGAATCGAAGCGGTAACAATGTGTACAATCAAAGATTCGCGTGTAAGACACAAACAACTCGTTGGATTCGTGCGCGCGCGTATACGCGCACGGGGAGAAACGCGCGATTTGGATTGCAGATCGCGTGCACATGCACGACTGCGAATATCAATGCGGCCCCGTGGTGAAATACAACGTTTTCATTAAAACTCGCCGCAGACTTGCGACTGCGCTAAGTGGAGCGTAAGATTTCGCAAGGGAACGGCGAAGAAGAAGCGGAAAAAGAGGCGAAGGGCGTAGGTAGATCCTCGAACGGATAACACGGGCAACGTGCTCACGGGAACGACAAGTTCGTCGCGTTTCTCGCTCTCGTGTTGGTCGTTAAATAGAAACGTCAGCCGTTTCCTTTCTGTTTGCGTTTTATACGATATCTAAATCTCTCGGGGCGAGAGGCGTCGCGCGAAATATCGTCTAATTACGCGTTTCAACATTTCATTGAGAGCGGAGATCTGATTACGCCGTTGGACTCGGGGCACACCTGCTGCTTAACGAAGAGCGGCCTTAATAAGAATGTGGCGTCATCAAGTTCTAGGTAAGCGAGTCAATCAGCCACGCCTGACGGACCGGAAAGGATGGCAAAGCGATGTACAACGTACATGTACACACACTCACAGACACAGACACGGTCTGCAGCCGGGAGTAACGTCGTCTCCTTTGAAGCCGATGATCTCATAAGCCAAGGATCAGCTTTTCAATACGTGTATCTACTTGTTTTATCTTTTTTTTTTTTTTTAAGAAAAGAAGCATTGAGGAGTATCTGGTGCGGTTATCCACACAGACATTTCTCTTTTTAAAACAAAATATTCTAAATATTTCTATAAACAAATAACTTTACTAATCGGAAATATGTAACGCAACACTCGCGTGTCCCGCAGGACGCGGAGAATTAATCGCGATAAGTCGCGTTTAATTAAGAACGTAATAGCCAGATTGCGGTTTTAATAGAAAATCATGTGTGAGAGAGAGAGAGAGAAAGAGAGACAGACTTCGAGCTCTAATTAGGAGTTGACAAGAAATATTTAATCTTCGGGACGTGTAATCGACGCGAAAATGTATCGCTTACGAACTTCCCACGGCACTTCCCTATCGCGGCGTGCATCATAAATGTCAATTAGTCCGCACAATAGCCCGCAAACGTGAGAACAACGCCAATTTGGGCGCTGCTTTTATGCGCAACGCGTCATTATCTCCGCGCCATGCGCGTTTCGCGCCGTGGCATTTTCGAATTTCCCTAATTACGAGAATGTTTAACGAACACAATTATTATCTCATGATTCACAGATGAGATTATTTTACTGGAAATTATATACTCGACTTGACTTTAATGCCCACACGACACAATTTTCACATGGTTATTTCTCTCCGAGGAATATCACGTGTCGTCGATTCTCATCGACTCATCGTTTACATGTGTATATATATATATATATTTTTTTTTTCGATCGGTTTCACTGAGGTGTACACGTAACACATTCACGAAGCTAATTTCGCAGCTAAGCTTCGATGTCGGAGCTCGAACTTCGGTCCGAATGCAGAAACGTAGTCCTTCGAACCGGCTAATTAGCGAAGGAACACAAGCAGCCAGCACATAGCCGGGAATTACGTAGATGTATAAGTTTTGAATGACAGCGAGAGAGAGAGAGAGAGAGAGAGAGAGAGAGAGAGAGATGAGCTTTGACTATCTATAGGACGCGTTGATACAGTTGCTTGAATCTCAAATCGTAAGTTTGAGATATACCGACGTTTGCTCTGCTGCACCGTCTTCGGTTTCGTATCGGTGCGGTGCATATAAAACGATGAAACGTGCGAGCTCCTGGTCCGACGCGAAATTTTTATTACGACTCCGCGTTTGCGGAGAGCAACACACACGTCTGAACTGTCTAATTAGACATATATCTCGCGCGCGCTTTTTCGCGCTTAGGAAGGGAACCTTTTTTTGTGTGTGTGTGTGTGTTATCTCGAAAATTACGTTTTCTAAACGTTTTCTGCCTTTTGTTTCGCGCGCGTATTTTTTCGGTCGCGCGAAATTACGTGTCTTGCACGCGCGCGCACACTTGAATTTTAAAAAGTGTGCGACACAAGACACGCGTGCGTTAATTAGAAGTTTTATAAATTATTATTATTACAATTATCTTCTCGGGGTATTTCTGACGTCAGTGTTATCTTTTTAAACAAAAAATTATATTGCCGCACATTGTTGTTTTTCGAGAATACGCAGTTTTTCCGCGGACAACTGAACGCGCGATACGAAAATAATAATTTGCTATCATGACATTCGTTATACAATTCTTTTTTTTTTTTTTCGTGCAACGAGCGCACTTTGCGCCGCTGGAAAAAAGCTCTATAATGCGGTTGTGCAACGAAACTGTCTCGCCGCAAAATTCTCGCGGAAACGTTGCAAACCCGACGAGAGAAAAAGAGAGGGATTTTCTACTTTTCCGCGACGCGATACGGAAACCGCTAACGATCGTTTCTCCGCATCATCGCGGCTAATGCCGCAGAGCTTTCGCGCATCACGTCGCGTTTCTATGTAGCGAAGTGTGTGTCATCATCACACACTTCGCTGTTCAAAGCGAAATAATTAATTGCCAACGATGTAAATAATCAAGAGACGCGGTAGCGTCTCGACGCCAAATACATAAAAGTATCCGTCGAATGAGTGTCACTGTTCTGACGTTCCGTATACCTTATCCCGAGTTTTTCCTTGCTTCTTTGTCTCTCCGTGTCTTTTGAGACAGGGAGAGACAGGGAGAGACACGGAGAGACCTCTTTCTGTCTCTCCCTGTCTCTCCGTGTCTCTCCGTGTCTTTTGAAACAGAGAGAGATCGGGAGAGACAGGGAGAGACAGGGAGAGACAGGATGCGACATGGAGCGGCAGGGAGCGGCACGC
>QVOA01005917.1:0-12378 GCA_014825685.1 Pseudomyrmex cubaensis | reverse complement strand
CATCAACACCTGTGTTTAGGCTCTTATTGGCCCTTTGTCCTTCCTATTTAATAGATTTTTATTAGAGCCTTGTATTCTATCCTTTATTTGAAATTAAATGTTTAGAAAAAGATGCTCATTTCTGTTGCAGCAACTTGGCATCGGATGCCTCATTATTTTATACGCCGATTTTACGCGCGTCAAATTATCGTAGCGTTTTACTTTGCGTGTAAAAAAAATTAATAACTCACTAAATTCTTTTTCAATCCGAGATATTTTATTTGCACTAGAAATCGAACGACGTGTATTTAATCCGATATGAAACGCACGCCGAGTTATCGTACCTTGAAGTAATCGTTGCGAGAGCCTCTGTGTGTGTGTGTGTGCTGTTTGGAACAAAAAAAGAAGAAAATCATATAACATTTCGAGCCGAGAGAGAAGGGCCGACACAGTTCTTTTCTTTTGTGCCAACAAATCTCGCATTGGCGAAACCGCTCTTGTCTTATCTCTCGACTTCGCGCGTACGAGAAGCCCGTTCTCGCCCTTCTCTGCCGAAAACGTCGAACTTCAATTACCGAGTACGGAAGCGGTTATGAGATGGTATCGCCGCGCGCGCGCTCTCGGTGCATCGCGGCATAAATCGCTCATCTTTACCCCGCCGCCGCCGGTGCGGAGGTGCCGAAGATGTGTACGAGGCCTCGTTGCCACGATGCTAATAAATACGCAGCGATAGACTGGCGTGTTCGAGAGGAGGTAGAGAAAAACAAAAAATAAAATGGGGAGGAATAAAAAAAAGGCGGTTTGCGGTCTGACAAGTGTTGACCGGCCGGCGCGATTCGCGCGCGCCGCCCACGCCGGACAATAAATACGCCGCGCTCGGTATCTCGAATTATTAAGGAATAATGACGCTATTTGTAACCGGTATGAGGACCGACGGGAGAAGTAGCGAGAGAAGAGGAACGATCGCGCAAGCAAAGAGGTGGGAAGCGCACCAGCGCGTGGTGGCAGCGGCGCTGGTCGAAGACGGGGGGGAGGATCGGAGGGGGCAGAGAAAGAAGGAGATGGAGAGAACGCGCGCGGCGCGGTATTATTGCTGATTGAAATTCTTCGTGGCCCGAGTTGACTTGCCGCGTGCACCAGCAGATTGCACGATCAGTTTACGTTTCCCTCGTGGCAGTGCGCCAACCGCTCCGGCTATTTTTTCAACTCGCGCGATTCCTCCTTGCCTGCCGATCCTCTCTAACCGTCTGCGATTGTATGCATGTGTGTATGTGTGTGTGTGTGTGTGTGTGTATGGTTGATCTTCCGCTGGGCTTTGTTGCATCTCGCGCGCTTCTAGAAGCTTTTGTACAATTCGGTTTTGCAGGAGCGAATGTTACGTTAGCAGCTACATGAGTCCTTTGACAAAAAATTATCCTGTCACTTATTTCTTGATTGACATTCATTATTTTTCTTGATAACATTCATGCGGTTCTCCCGACATATATTGCGTTTCGAAATTCTGTTTTTTGTCTCAGACCAAAACTATTGTCTCAGAAAACACCGAAGATTAAGAACAATGAGTTTGCCCATCGGAACGCGTCAAAGAAACTACGGAGAAATCATGTATCTAATACACTCCCGCCTCACTCGTCACTTTTATATCAGCGTGTTGTATAGTCGATGCGCGACGCAGTTGCAGCGCGCGAAGGTCGCATTTTTAAGTGACTGCATCATCCTGTTGACACTTGTTATTCGACGCCTCAGGATAACGGCAATGACTTGAAAAGGTCTTGCGGCGAGAGAATGCGATATTGCTCTTTTGAAAATTTTCTTATTTTTTTCCGATCTTTGCTCTCCACGCAGTGTATCGATGTTATACTCGTTGGTTTTTTTTTACACAAGCGAAGTTCGGATTTATTAAAAAATTGCAAATCACAAGCAAAGTTCGAATATTTTGTTTTCCGACAATTCTCGACGCTGTGAGTTTTCTGTCCGAGGCTATTCATTATTCTTATTACACGCCCCGAGGGCGGAATATAAGAATTCCGATGTATCTAATATTCTTCGATTAAAAGATGTCGCTTAATTTCAAGATCGGGAGAAAAATTTTGCATATATTTACTCAAGGGTTGACGCAAATACGTAGGTCTGTAAAGAAAAAAATAAGAAAAAAAAATAAAAATGCGCGATAGTTTAAATATAATGCATAGCGCAGAGACGCAGGGGAAAGGTGTTTGTTGTCAGCCTTGGTGGGCCTCTAAGAACGAGTCCGCATTGTTAGTAGGTGCACCGCCTGTCGCTGGGCTCTGATTCATTGCCGCGCCTTGCAATTCATCATTCCAGTCCCGGCATCATTGCGCCTGCCCCTCTCCATAAGCTGCTCTCGCGCCCAATGGTAATCACCCCGAAACCTTTCTTACTCGCTTATCTTCCACTCTTCTTATTTTTGCGCGCGAGCTATTCCTATAACTTATTGGGTTGTCGAAGAAAATGTGTGTTTTTAAAGAATCGACTCTTACCTGTTACCCGGTCTCAACCAATATAGGAGCAAAATCATCCCGCGTAATATGTGCTGCAACACACGTAATTAAAGTAATTTAAAATTGAACATTTGATTTGGCACAACGGCAAACAAAGCCGATTTCGATTGAGGACTGAATCGCGGGAGGCGCTTTTCCAGCGCCAACACACATTTCCACGGCTAATCTGTTTGGATCGTACCGTAGCGAGAATAGCGATACGAATTGATAAGTGAGGGTACACGTGCAGGCGCGAGAGATACAAGGACGGAAGGACGTGCCCCGGCTGTGTGATATACCGTTATCCTTCTGCCGCTTAAACGGAGGCGCGCGCGCACCCGCGCGCACATCTCGATAATAACTCGGAACGAAGAAAATGAAGGATGGCAGAGAGAAAGAGGCCGAGAGAAGATAGAATCGCGCTTATGTGTGTGTGTGTATGTGTGTGTGTTGAGGCCTTTTTCGGCCGATCGAGATGCGAAGCGGAGACGCGATAAGCAGAGTTTTTCATGGGTGTACGATGGACACACATACCTCTTAATGAGCGATAAAAAAAAACCGCCGTAGAAATTACGGGAGTCTTTTAATAATGACTCGGCGATAATTAATAACGGCAGGAAAGTGGCGCAAAAAGGATTTTGGCTCGTTCGACGCGGCACTTCTTCCTCCGTCGTCGTTTTCTTCTCTCTCTCTCTCTCTCTCTCTCTCTCTCTCTCTCTCTCTCTCTCTCTCTCGTCTCTCGGCAAAAAGCCTTCTAGCCGCGGTGGAGGTCAATCGAATCCCCGTACTTAAATCAAATGACGAAAAGGTTTCGGGCGCGTAAAAGCCCGAATGTAACGGCTAAGTGGATTAATCGCAATTACTGGCGATTACGACGTTATAGAGAAGGATTCGTTTTGTAAGAGACGAAATTCCCCTTTCGGACGAAGCGAAGTGAGATTCGTGACGAAGTGAGATTTCGTTTGACGAAAAAAATTATTAAGTAATGATGGAACCTCGTGTGCTCTCGTAACGATTATGCAGCGATAGAAATAAGTAGATGCTTCGAGACGATAACGATTAAACGTTTTTTTTTTTAAGAAAAACAATGACGTCTTTAAAAAAAACCAGCAAAATTAATTACTGCAATTGAAAACCGACACATTGTTGTCGGCGTTTCCACAATGGAAGTCGCGCGTTCAAAAATTCGTCATGCGTCCCTGGAACTTTCGTTTCCGCCCTCTTCTAAGCCGAATACTGCGGCGGTCACGTATTCATGGTTGTCACAGTCTCTTCCGGTCGTGTTATTTTTCCGCAGACAGAAAAAGTGCAAAAGGCCTCGCGGAGCGCTTCTCCTTCCCTCCCTCTCCCTCCCTCCCTTTCCCCTCGGCACGGAGATTAAGCGTGGGTAACTTTATGAAGAGGGATTAAAACTGCTAAAATTAATTTGCGTAATTGCAGATGAAGTTCAGTTCTCTTCAGTGCTCTTTGGCGCCAAATAATAAATTTTCTTTATGCGATTTCTATAATCGAACGCTGTTGTTGAGTCAAATTCCGCTTTGGTCGAGTCTCTTTCTCTCTTTTTCTCTCTCCTCGTATTAATTAATAAATAATTTCTGCGTGCGCGCAATAAAAAGATTAAAGGCCAAACCCGACCGTCGTCTGTTATTTTTCTCACGTCGCATGTTGTTGAAAACACATAATTCACACGTCTCACATCTCTTTTTATCTCTTTCTCTCCGACACTATCTTTGGCAAGACTTTTCTTCTTGGATGTGTCACAATTTGTAAGTATCTACAGTTCCACCAGTCTTCGACTGGTAGCTCTCGAAGCATCCAGCGAAGAGAAAAACAGCGAGTTTACGGAGAGGAAAAGAGAGAGACTCTCGGAAGGTAGAGACGGCGAGAAAGAGAGAGAGAGAGAGAAAAAAAAGAGAAAGAGAGTGAAACATGAATTATTCCCAGCGCCTGTGCTGCCTAGAACTGTTCGGAGTGTTTCCCACGCCGACTCATAACGCGTTATCAATTATTAATTGTTTTACTGGAACACACAAGTTTTCCTTTCCTCCCGCCTCCCCTTCCCAAGCGCCGTCGTTGCCGGCCAGAGCCAGAAACGATGAAGGACGCCCAGGTAGACGCTCCCGATATCTCTTGGCATCGCGCGCGAGATGCGCCGCTCATGCAAGATACAACTCGCGCGCGCGTTGATGCTGCGCGCATCTCTGCGCGAAAAATGATGTACGGAGGGGAGGAGAAGAACGCGCTCGCTTGTGGGCATCGATTGTGTCCCGATTCCGAGAAAGTCAGTTTCCGCGGTAAATTACGCGACATTCATCTCGATAAATCGCAACAAACGACAGAAACAGCGATCGCCGCTGTATTAGAGAGACGGATCCTGTCAACGCGACGACTGGACGTTATTTGTATTGCACATGACAATGCTATGAATTGAACGTACACCACACACACACATGCGTGTGTAAATTGCGCTTCCCGATATTGTTGATATTATTGAATAAACTTGTCCGCGGGAATCTCGTGTGTGTTAAAATAAATGTCAGATGTGGAAAATTGATCGACGTCTTCGAAAAACTTGCTACTTAGCGACGCTGTGCGTGCTTTGTATTAATAATTTCTCGAAGAAAGTTACGCGCGCGCTTTTTCACGCAAAACGTGTTTACTCGTTTGTTATGCATATGATACGCGCGCACGTATATCCGGCATGCTCGAAAAGCACGGGTTGAAATAATCCATCATTTATATTAATTGTACTCCGCGGTACGTCGTGCGCCTCCTGCGTAAATGATATAGTTTATGTTTATTGTGGCGCGCGTGATGTTGGTTACTGGCTCGTGCTCTTCATAAATTCTAATTAAGTTCGCACAATCGACCCCCGGAATCACACGAGGTCGCGTTTTCGTCGTATATACGAGGAAGGTTTGCGCCGTTATGAGAAATAGTCTCTTTCGCCACTGCGACAAATTTCCACGAGCGAGTTTTTTGCTACGGAAGACGCTTGAAATTGAATGTAACGCTCGAGTTGCAAGTGAGAATTAACGTTAAATAAAAAATACAAAATTATTACATTAACTCTTTGCACACAGACTCTAAAAAAACGATCTACTATACAGACCCACGCGACTCTAAAATCGAATATTTCCGCGGAAAATCGATTTTGATTTTTGGAATCGAAAGTTTGAACGATTCTGCGTTGATAAAAAAACAAATTGAAAACATTGTAGTAAAAATTTCTAGTAGAAATATAGTTCAAAGATATAAGCGTTAAAAAAAAATTAATATTTACTAGAGACACCGAATTGAAATTTTTGAATGGGTCTGGGAGACCCATGTCTGTATACGAATAATTAAATTGAATAAGTATTTAATTTTTAGTTCCAAGGAAATTGTTTTACATAATAACGTTAAAATTTTTGCAACAGTCTAAATCTTGTTTACTGCTACGAAAAGAATATTCAACGCGCTGTTACGCGCTATTAATGTATTCCGTTAATGACTGGCACGAATGTTTCGTTTTTTTTTTTTCCGTCAGAGATGCGCTGTGTATATACGAGCGCCCGCGTGCAATATCTATTTGCGCCCGGGCTCGTTAAGACGTTTCGTTGTATCGCGGCGCGTACAAGCGTTACAATTAGTTGGCCGACCACGTTAGCATTATATCTCGCGCGCGAACACGCCGCACACCCGTTGTTCCCCGGCCGGCATTATGCGTTCGCGAGGGACCTTCGCGCGCAAAGCAATGGAATCGCATATGGAACGAGCACAGAGAGCGGCGGCCGGCCGCGCGCGTTAACAGGTTGGCATAACAAACGGACGGGGATCTCTCCCGACATCATGAGCCGCATCACCGCGCCACGATATCTTTCTGCTTGAAAATCGCGCGAAAGCGCCGGCGCAAAAGTGCATGTGCACTGGAAGTTTGCAATTTAGTCATTACAGTCCACGGTGCCTTTTACTGTGACATACAACTTCCCGTTTTACTTATATACGAGTTCCAACAAGCTTCTGCTCTCCCTCCCACTCTCTCTCTCTCTGTCTCTCTTTCTCGTACAGAATCGCTTTTGCATTTCTCTGCCACTGTTCGACAGGCATCGATGGCCACTTCATTTTTATGACATGCGTCAGATGATCGAGTGGAATTTCCGTCAAACGTACACGGTTTTGGCTCTGTCGCGAGAGAAACGTGTAGTTTCGAATGTGACGCTAACTCGAAAAAGATCGTTCGATAATAAGAACATATCATGTACAAGCGCTCGCGTCAGCCAATTAAAGAAAGTCGTTAACGCGAACAAGATTGGGACAACCTCGTTGTATCTCGTCTCTCGGGGAGTTGACCGACTCGCGCAACAAAAAGCGGATGTTTTGTGCAACGATAAATCGAGACAAAGACCGAATCGGTCTCTCACATAGGCGTCTCTCGCTGTTTATCACGAAGTAAGAGAGAATGTGTTGACACACACACACACACACACACTTGTCATACGCGATGTCTATTGATTTTTTCTCTACATGTACTTAATAAATTTTTCATCTCACTTATTCCATTCAAGATTTCCACGCGCACAAATGTATTCAAAGAACAATTACGTCTACAATCTGATAATGTCATCGCAAATTATCGGGAATGAATGTTGTTACTTATTCATGCATTCCGACACTCGTTTTGTCTCGAGGAATCGTGTAATCTGGTCACAGATCAATGTTATCGCGATACAACTCCGCGTTTACTGACATATCTAATCTCTCGCGCTGCCAACTTTATTACTTTTCTCTCAAGCACGTACAACGTCATGGAATCGAGAGAGTTTGTAATATACATATTGATATAATTCTCCGTGTCGGATGTAAATTTTAAAAAGAACTTCTCAGTATACTTTCGAATAATTTACGTGAACACAACGTCGAATCTCTCGATTTCTTTCGCCGTTGTCGATCGTCGAGAAGAAGTCGTTTGGGAACCACTGTGCTAGAAGGCAACGGGTGAGTCTACGCCAGGTTGTTTACTACGAAGAAGGCGAGGCGTGTCGTTGAACCTGACTCAGGAGAGTAGCAAGCACAAGGCGGGCTAGGCATGCCTCACCGTTCTCTGTTCTCTTCCTCGCCCTCTCAGTCTTCTTCCCTCCCTCCCTCCCTCCCGCCCTCGCTCACTCTCGAAAGAGAGCGAACGAGTGAGGGAGATAGCGAAATACAGAAGGAGAGAGAGAGAGAGAGAGAGAAAGATGCGCTTTTCTCTCGTCTCTCTCCCTTGATCCCACTTCCTGGCGACTCTCTTCCTCTTTCGATTATACTCCGCACCGACCAGAAACGCAGGCTCTCTTTCTCTCCTTTATTACCAAAGATCCTGTCCACGTCCGGCACATTCCCGTCTTGTGCAGCCGAGCGATTGATAAAGTAATCCTGATAACAGAATCCTGTTCCTCTTTGATCTCTGATCGTTATAACCGTAAATCGTCTGTTCTCTTTCTCTCTCTCTCTCTCTTTCTCTTTCTCTCGCTGCATCTGCTCTTACTTACGACGTTCTTCGTGTCAAGACAATCATGATCCCGGGATTGGTGTAACGTCCGCGATTAATTGCGGACTTGATTAATAATTCGTCGTGTCGTCACGACGGAGAAACACTTTTTTCTCTCTTTGCCTAGCGCTTATAAAATTAGGAAATAACACAACGTGGCGAAAGATAAGCCGTACCGCTGAAATTATAATTAAACTTGTATTTCTCCCTTCTCTTGTTGCGTAAATAAATAGGACAATCGCTCGACCGTTTGCTCTAAACTACCTAGAACGAGAGTTGAAAACGCACTAGACGCACTAGACGTATACGCGATTCGGAGAGAGAGAGAGATGCGCGCGTTTACCAAAACACACACGCACCACTCTCTCACGCGCGATTCTCTCGATGGCATCGTTGCAACAAGTGTACTCGTACACAGATGGACTCGGCTGGCAAGTTTCCAGGCCGTTTTCGTGCAAGGACCGTGATATCGCTGCCATAACTTCGACCGTTTTCCACCTCCCCGTCTCTCTTTCCTCACGCGAATGATTCATTCTGACAACGAGAGTCGCCGTGTGGAAGTGTGGATTGTCGTCGCTCTCGTGTTTCTGAGCGCGCACTATCATTGATGTTCCTCGCAAGACGCGCGTTTTCCCCCGTTTTTAGTCCGCGAAACGAGATGTACCGTCGATCAGAATCGGAAAAACTCGAAACCAGCATCGAATCGACTTCTATTTTTGACTCGTAAATCCGAGAGAAATTATTTTTGTAAAATCTTCCATCTACAGATGTAATGTCTGAAAGGTTAATTTTTTTTTTTTTTATATATTCTATGTAATTCAAATTACGTAAAAAAATATTATAACCAGCACTTGTTTTCTGGTATCGATACAAAATTGTAAAAATTGTCGCGTTCTACATGCGCGTGTATTCCTGGCCAGTGAAAGCACGTAATGTGAACCGCAACGTTCAGCAGAACGATGAATCTCGTGTTTCCTGATGCGATTTGCAGGAACACACACGACCCCGAGGCTCTCGACGAGGTGTTCGCGTGCACCGTGTCGATTTCGCCAGGCACGCGTTTAGCCGACGAAATCGCGCAGCACTCCCCCTGCGCAACGCTCACGTACGTACCCGTGAAATTCGCGAGAGAGAGAAAGAAAGAAAGAAGGAGAGAGAGAGAGAGAGAGAGAGAGAGAACTCTGTTCTCCGAGGTTGAGAGCTTCCCTCGGCCCGTCTTAATCCACGAGTGTTCGCATCACGAGTATCACGCCTTCGCCTTTGCTCATCCTTTTTGGAAATGAGCCATTGCTCACAAATGAAAGATACGCGTGGTGAGAAACGAAGACGCGATCGCGCTATATTAGCGCGTTTACCGCACAGCTGTTGCTCTAACTTGTACATTTTCTCGCACATGAAGATGAGCAGGCAAATAGAGTCGTCGTCACAATTTACGTCGCAATATATGACGACTTCCCTCTCTCTTTCTTTCCATTCGGCGGAGAGAACAAATCCTCGAATCGAAAACGTCTAACCACCGCAGAAATCGCATACGTTGACACGCTTCATTACGAGATTAATTATCCATCATTTCCGGCGGCATAACGAGATAGTCGTTTATCTCCTCGCGCCTCAAGAAACGCCCGCTTCCTCGAAGCGATCGACCGCGTAATCGCGGTCCGAACGAGTGGTTCGCGTGTCCCCGGCCGATTTTAGTGAAAACATACGTTCTCTCTTGCTCTCTCTCTCTCTCTCTCTCTCTCTCTCTCTTTATCTCTCTATCTCTATCTTTATCTCTTTCTCGCACACAACACACACGTTCTCCCGTCGCGACCACGCCGCGCGCGGTCCAGCGCATCGCGCGGGCCGCCGAGGCGAATCATCGTTCCTCGTGCGAGTGAGTTGGGCGAGTAGACCGGATTCCGGACCGTGCTTTGACCGTGGCGTAATAAAGGGCAATCATCGGTGATTACGCCGCGTTGCCCCCTTCATCCCGCGGCCGTCTCCTCACCGATCCCGCCCTGGTGTGTATACGTATGCGCGAGAGAGCGTGTGGATGTAACCGTACGTATGCGTGTCCACACTGGGCTCACGAGCGTTTCGAGCGTGTACACGCGCGCGGAACCCGAGCCCGGGGGATCAGTCCCGATGTACGGGCGTGTTGCAACCGTCGATCCCTGTCACTGTCGCTTCCAGGATCGTCAATTTTCGTAAGCCGCGGCTTGACGTGCTTTCACCGCGACGATCGTGCCGACGCGACCGATATTAAATGTTTGCAGGCAATTTCGGGGCGTAATCGGCACCGCGGCTGCTGCCTGTTTCGCAGTTATTACGCCGCCGCCGCCGCCGCGTCCAACGACGATGTGTCGCCTCCTCGCCGGATGCGCAAGTGCGATCGTCCGATATTAAACGCCAGATATAAGAGACTTGGAATGACAGGAAAATTACGAGAAAAAGCAATAAAAATAAAGAAACTATATTTTACAAATGCAGCGATTAAATAAAAGAGGTCATCAAAGTTTTTCAAAATAAAACAGTTTTATTTGCGCGACATCATTCGTGGATGCAATACGATGTATTTTTATATCGTGCATTTACACGCAAAAACACACGCGCGCGCACACACAGTTTTCTCGAAATCTCTCTCTACGCCATTGAGATGCGTGCATGACGGAACACTTGACAGAGCGATAAACGTCAGGGCGTATTTGCCGCAATAAAATATTGACGATGCAAAATTATATTGCGTCTGATACCGTGAAGATGCGGCCGCGCCGCGCCAACGCGGCCGAATTAACGATCGTTCAGATTTACGGCGAACATCTTGCCCGGCTATTTAGCGGACTCGCGCGCGGTTTATACAAAGTCATAATTCCGGCGTCACGCCGGAGTGGAGAAACGCGAAATAACTTCTCTCGCTGACTTCTCTCTTTCTCCCGTATCCCGAGATAAAGAGATAGATAGATAGATAGAGAAAGAGGGAAAGAGAAAGAGATTGAAAAACGGTCATTGGGACTTCCGTCAAGCGGAGCTTTTCTGGGAATACCGACATATTACGCCTCTGGCCTTTGCATATAAATATATATTATATATGCATCGCGGTGTATGTGTGTGGGTGTCGCAGTATATAAATATACGTAGCAACGTAGGTCGGCTGCGGGGAGATAAATAAAACCGTTGGAAAACCTTCGCGAGAAACACCGATAAGTCAAGACCGGACGTGTAATTAGACGGGCGTATGGATATTTTTACGTCTCTTTAGTGCTCGTTAAAATTATTAAAAGTATACACTTGTACAGAAGCTGTAATTCTTCTCTGAGGTTTACTTCGTCTTAAAACGATCGGGATTGCTCTCGCAGCAACGCGCCGCAGAAATCATCCCCGCGTCTCGTGACGCGAGAGAAGCGTGTGTTGCCGAGTCTTGGATATCGCGTAGCTCCGCTTCTTCGTTCTCACATACGAATGATGATTGCACGCACCGACGCGGAATTGAAGAAAATTGGAAAAATACCGTGACGCGTGTGTGTCGTACCGTAAACCCGCATTTCGGCGAGAAAGTTTCGAAATCTCGTCGGTTTATTCGAGAAAAATCTCTACTTCGAGGCGTGAGAGATCTTCGCGCGCGCGCGGGCGCGCGGGCGAGTGTATGCGGCGGTGCTTATTATCCTTCTGCACCTGCAGGCGAGAGAGGAAGGCCTTTTATCGACGCTCCGCAGTCGGAATGAAATCACCTTCGCGTTTATCCTCCTCGCGGAGCCTTACGTAGAAACGCACGACTTCGCCGCGCACACGAGATATGCAACAACAACGGCATAATCGTGAGGACTTTCGCGCCGTTCGCGCGGATCATAACATGAATTTTATTCGATTGCTTTTTCATTCGCGATATAAAACGGTGCCGGTCATCGGAGGAGAGAGATTATGCGGGCGATGCGCAAAAAAGATCGATAAAGACCCGCGGCAGGAAGCTCGACAACGCAGACGATTTTGCGTGCAATAGCGAGAATTCATACAAATTGGTTTCCACGAAGTGTTGTGTATTACATTGTATGTACTTATCGCGTTCAGCGCCAGATTGCGAGTCCATTGATAAGTCGGGTCGATAGATCTCGCAAATATATACACAGTGTGTCAAAAAAAAGACGCGCCGTGGAAAAAAAGAATTTAACAGATACTCTCGTTATTCTTCGATTGTTTGGCGTGGCAATTAAAAAAGTAATAACTACCGATTCGTGACTGCTGATCTTAAGGTAGTTGTTTCGCGACAGTCTTATTCAAAAGTTTAGGGTGGTTTTTTTGTTACCGAAGATTTACAATATTATATACGTTAAGTTAGCGTTAAGTTAGCGACTACCACGGGTGACGAGCCAAAAACTATTGAATAGTACTGATTTTACACATATAACAAAT
>QVOA01005916.1:0-20681 GCA_014825685.1 Pseudomyrmex cubaensis | reverse complement strand
TCGCGCACGGCGTGCGATTTGCGCCATAACCAAATCGCACGCCGTGCGCGAGTTGGAAGGCTCTGATTTAAATCTACGCGATACCCCGGCATTTAACTCTCGCGCGCGCGAAATCTGTAACGCGGCATCGTCCGTCGATTCTTTTTTTTCTTGCAAATTTGCACGCGGAAAAAACAGATTTCACTCAAATTTTGTTCAGCAAAACGCGTTACGTTGATGAAACAAAAAAAGTTCAATAGATTCAACAATTTTTCTCACTGGCCATTTAACGGCAAGAGTTTCTTTTCCGTCAAATTTCTCGCAACGTTCTACAAATTTTTGCACAAAAGTGTTTGAGAATTTGAAGCGATTGAAGTGACGCGTGCGACGAAAAAACTGGGAAACGCACAGACGTTCGCGCGGATTGAAAAAGAGACAAAGAAACTACACAGGCGTAAAACAGGCGAAATGGCAAAATGCCGCTTCGTGCAGTGTCTCTTCCGAGCGTCTTTAAGGAATTTTACACGAGTAATATCTCATAGACGAGCGAAGAAACTTCTGCCTGACGTTTACATTTCTTTCTCGTGTCTCGCAACACGTGAGAAAAACTCCGTGCCACGATTCATGTGTTATCCAAGTCCCGGAAAATTTTATCTCTAGCCTGAGCATAGATACTGCGAAATTTACTTTTTTTTTTATGGGCGCAAAGACACAAAAGATAAGAGTTTGATACACGCTTGAATGATTTTAGAAATAAATTTAAACTATCTCTTTTGGTTTTTTTTTTTTTTTTAATCTTTATAGTCTTGCAGGGAAAGTCTTTTATCTAATTGCGTACCCTCGTCAAATAAATCTTTGACTTTGAGAAGATTATTACAGACCCGATCAGTGCGTTGTCGCCAGGACCAGTCGCGCCAGGACTAAGTCATGCGAAAGAGCGAAAAACACATAGCCGTAATGTTTACGACTCATGGTATTTTGTTACCCGATTCTTTTTGTTCCCGTACACGGGAACACGTGCCGCAAATAAGCGCAAAAGTTTTTTTTCCGTTAGAAAACGTTTCGAAGCTGCGTTTTAGGGACAAAATTATCAATAACACGTGCTGTGGCAACACATGTTGCCATCCTTTACAAAGGCAACGTACAAATTGTTTCCAACTCGTATGTTGCTCCCAACAACGTGCTGTCTAAACCAGGTCTGCGACTCAGATCGAGTTACGTTTTTTTAAAAAAAAAAAACAACCCACGCGTGAGAGACGTCATTTGCAACTTGGAAAAAATTTAATTGCTGTTATATAACCGGCAAGAAAAATTTGTTTGAATATCTACTGAATGTTCTATCAACAAAATGGTTTGTTGACGAAACAAAAACTTCGGTAACAAATTCTTTTTGCTGGCCATGTAGTAACTGATCTTCTTGCTATTCTAACAAACCTTTTTTCCGATACAATAAAAAAAATCCTGTATCAAACCAATCATCATTAAATTAATTCTGTCAGTCGAGACAACGCGCGTGTCTGTTTTCAACGCGCTTTAATTCGCTTACGAAACACGAGCAGTCGTGCGCGACAGATAGACAATCTACACGAGCTCTGAAGCTTAGGTCTGAAAAAAAAAATAAATAAATCGAATGTCTACAAATCGCGGTTTCAAAATAAATACCCGAATTTTATTTATACACCGTGTCATATTTTAAAGAAGAAGCGAATAAGAGCGAGAGAGAAAGAAGATAACATTTCTCGCGGCGTTGATGTTGCAACGCAAAAAAAAAAAAAAAAATAGCAACCGCACCGACTAAATCGACTTTCGCATTACGTATCGGTTGACGGTGCATCGCCGCGTGAGTTATGTCAGTTTAATTTTGTATAGCTGGAATATAAATTGCCCGGCAAACGCGCGCCGTATAATCTTTCATATATGCATTTGCCGTCGGGTCGTGACTAGTTTCGCGCGAGAGCAATATCCCGCCGGAGTAAAACGCGGCTCTTTGACGCGCGGCGGATCGGTGCTTCTTGCCTCGCGTGGAGAGGGCCTTCGCGTTATCGAAACGGATAGAAAAATTGACTGATTGTCTCTTGTAATTCCCTCGCGTACATCCTTTCGCGGACGTCCGACCGTCGTCGTCGGCCGACCACCTGCGCGGATTGGACACATGTGGGTACTCGTGTAGCTCGTAATTTAACGTCCTTTCTTTCCTACCTCGCAGTGGTTCTCAGCACGATCGAATCGTTCGTTGCGGTCGTCGTACCCGCTATTTACGACTCGCGATTTGTTTTTTGATGCGCGCGAGACGCGATTTATGGATTTTTCGCTTTCCGCGCGTCGCGCGACGGTGATTTTTTTTTTCACGGTTCGATCTTCTTTTATGGCGAATTGAAACGTCGTGTAATATTTATCATAGATTGTTATATTAATAATATTACTTCTCTTTCATTATATAAAATAATGTTTACTTACACGTAATGAGACAACGTTGCTCTTTGGAACCGTAGGCCTGAGAAAGCCGGCAAACGCGTATAAAGTTTCTCGCAGTCATGCGATCGTAAAGTTTTTACGAAGTCAAAAAAAGAAATCACTGAGAAGAACGCGTAAGCGTTTAGTTGTACGATAAGAGACACGTGTGCGTATCGCATCTGTGCGTTTATTCAAGAGAGATATTTAGTTACGCAAAACGGCGAATGGCCAGAGCTCGCATTGAAAAGAAATTTTCTTCGTGAGTTGAACGCGCCTGCAAAAATCGCAAGTCGTAACGCAAGTCGCGCTCTCTCAAAGGCGCGCGCGCACGTGGATCGTTTTATGAATAAACCATATAATGAATGGAAGGGCCCCTATACGAGAGCCGCGGTATACCTCCGCGAGAACCCTCGAACGCACTAAACGGCCATTTCCAAGCACAAGACCCCTGTCCAGTTCACATTATTTACATGAGTTAGTGCGCATCAATAAAGCGTCATAAATCTCTCACGGCCGGATCATTGAAAAACGCATTCGTCTCCTAAAGTGACCGACCGATCGTTTCTCATCGATCCGGCCGCTCGCTCCCGCGAGAACACACCCTTTCGCTCGCGAGCCTGTCCCTTTCGTCACCGTTTCCTCTCTCGCGCGGCCGCAGAAAATCACATCCCGCGTACACGATCTTCTTTGTAAGTATCTCAACTCGAGATACTTCGTACTCGTCATTTCTGTTGCTCTCAATGAGAAATGTAACGTGACTTGTAACAGGTCGTTAAAGTCACATTACGCCGCCATCGCGCGATCACATGTGCACGCGTAAGATGCGAAGAATGTTCAAATCTGCATTCATAATTTTTTTGTTTGTTTGTTTGTTTTGCGCAATTCTACCGTCATAATGAATGAAACGAGCTCGTGAAAGAGTAACTCGGGATATATTTGAGCTAACGAGAGTCAAATATACAGAACGTGTATTTGAATGTCGGTTTATTCGAAAATGTAATCGAACGATCCTGTTATTCGGATCTTTTTCAGTTGATTGATTAAATAAACAGAAAAATTACCAGCAGCAGTACAATAAAATTTAAAAATTTCTAAAGAACCACGCACAATTTTATCTGGGAAATGGCTCCCGGTCAAATTGGAAACTGAAAATAAAGTATGACGTTCTCCGTGACGTTCTGATAAAAAAATTCTCACAGACACAAGGTCCGGAAATGCCAGTTTTCAAGTTATTGGAAAAACAAGTGACACGCATGCGAGTAAATGCACGCATGCGATTTAAATAACTTGAAAACTGGATATTTTCGGACGGATTTGTGCCCGTGAAAACGTTTGAGCAGAACGTTATGTAAAACATCATACTTCATGTTCAGTTAATTTGACCGGGAGCCATGAGATTGTGCGCGCCTCTTTAAAAATTCTGTTTAATTACTTGTGATATTTTTAACTTTATATATTGTTGGTTGTAATTTAATTATTTAATTTTACATATTGCTGCAAAATGTGCTCTTTATTTAGCTAATCACTGAGGAAGATCGAAATAAAGATCGGAACGTTTGATTACATTTTCAAACACGCCGACACATTCATACACGGACATCCTGTGTAGTTGAGTCTGTCATCTGCCGCTCTCGAAAATGTACATGCTGTCATTACGATATCAGGTAATGAAAAAACGTTCGTGCTATTTTCGATGGATTGGAAAAGAGGAGGTCGTTAAATTTTTGATTACCAAAGACAAAAACGTTTCACAAAAGCGGAATTTGCAAACTGTGTCTCTCGTTGTACAAAAGGGTTGTAGATTGCAAAGGCGCTTATTTTAATGAATAAAACATTTCGCGAAAATTTCCGCAGTAGTTTAATTTTTATTATACAAAAAAACAAACCGTCGCACGAACTTTTTTAGTCGCCTGATAAAAATTTTAAAACATTTTTGCCGTGTTACGGAATATATTTTCCTCCTCTTTTTGTGAATGGAAAAAAACTTTTGCGAACCCACGTCCTCTGAAAAAATATTTCACGGCTCGACGGTAGCGGGATTGTTTATGAAATTTATTTATTTTTTTTTTTTTTTCGAAGCACAAGAGCACCGAGAGTGCTTCGCGCTTCGAAAATATAAATTATAAAACACCGTCCGGCAGAAGTTCTAGACTGCGAATAATCTGCATACAATGGGGGGACGGGAACGTCCGCGCGCGAGTATTTCGCGCGTCGTCTCTCGCGTCCGGGGAACGCGAAAGCAATAACGTATGTACGTAAGAGAGCGCAGGACGATAAATCGTCGAACGTTTTAAAACGCACGGCGCCGCGCGCGCGCGCGCGTCGTTCGTCATCGTTTGTTCTGCGCGCGCGGCCGTTCGACGCTCGCTCGAACGGGAGGAGGCGCGCCTTGGCAGCTTCATTTGGAAGTGCATTCATAATTCAGAGGGAACGTCCGTGGAATAATTCGCGTGTCATATCTTACGGGACGCGCGCGGTTAGGTTCCGCAAACCCGTCGTGTTTAACACCGAGGCTTCTCCTCCTCGGGGCGAGTTAAAATTGGGATGATCTTTAGCCGGGACATGTGCGGCCGCAATTATCTTTTAGAACCGGTTGCGAACCAACACAATTCGCTCACAATTTACGTTCGGATTACGCGCGTTGCTGAACTTTCTTATTTTTCTCTTTGTCTCCGTCGCTCCGCGCGTATGTTTAATTCATTAATCCGAGAAGAGATCCCGTTTGAAATTTAACTTCGTGGAAAAGCAAGCGCGGAAGGCAGAAACTAATCACGTGGACACGAGGTCGATCGATCGATTGAATGATCCCTCGTCGGCGCATGCTCTCTCGTGGGCCCCTCGACCGCCGGGGCCCGCACGTACATGTGAGCGTTTACACGTAACATCTAACTAACCGGCCAATCGGGGAACTAACCTCGGATAACCTCCGCTTACGTTAAACCTCGCCGCCGTACGTTCGTTCGTTAAGGCTTGATTATTCCTCGAGTTAAGTTGCCACTCGAGCGGCCACGTTACGGACCCGTCTGCGACCTACGTGTATTTTCCCTCTCGCTCTGCAACACAATATTCAGTTCGACGCGCACATACAACAGAGTAACTTTTTTGTTTTTATATATCTATCGCAGGGTTAATCGCGTTCCTCTGATGATTTAATTAATTTATCGAAACGTAATCGATTGACGACGCGCGATCGGCTGATAAAGTACGTTTCGAGCAGAGATCACAACAGATGGATTGTCCGCGACGACGTGCGTGCGTCCTGGCAAAGACCGCAGATGAAAACCGCGAAAGGTAAAACTTCCGAGCCGTTCGACGACGGCTCACGTAATGTCGCGTGCACCGCAATCTTAAGCTCACCGGTGCGAGTGACGTCGGCGAGGAAAAAAGAAGGAAGTCGTATAGTAGCTTCGTTTTTCGCCGCGTCACCCGTAGATACTACGCTACTTTATTTCCCGCCTTCGTTCCTCGGGAAGAGGCGAAGTTTCGCAAAAGCGGTCTCGCCGCGCGCGGCGTTCTCGCATTCTAATCGCGCCGGTTCTCCCTGGAAAGCGGCGCTTCCGCTTCGCTTCGACGTCTGCATATTTATCCGTCGCATTACCACATGACTGTGTGTCTCTCTCTCTCTCTCCCTCTTTCTCTTTCTTTACGCGAGTGTCCGGTTGGACTGGAGCGTTGAGAGAGAGAGAAAAAAAAAAGAGTGCAGAAAGAAAACTTCCGGTTCGACAGACGCTTTTCTACCGCGAGTCTTCGCGTGGTAAAAACTTCCCAGGCGCAATTTCAATGATGAAAATTTATGAGCGCGCGCGCGTCGTTCGAGAAACTCTCTCGTTTCTTTTCTCGCTTCTTACGTCACGTAGAACTCCAAGACACGTTCGCGGACTCTTCGAGTGTGTTTAGCCGCCGCTGTCGGATCTTTCTCGTCTTTCTCCAACCGAGCGGATCTGTCGACGATGTATTATTTATCGTTTCCCGAGCGAGGATCGTCGATTCGCAATCGCCGATTCAATCGGCCGACCCGGCGGCAATTATCCGGTAGGTAGCGGCAGGGCGCGATCGCTCAATTCCAATTCTCGATAGATCGAACAGCAGATCTAACGCGATCGAAAGCGATTTCGGCAGCCACTTCGTTGGTGACTAATTAGACCGTTGCCGTTTCTATCGGCTTCTCAATTAGATTCTCATTTTCCTAGCTAATTGCCCCCCGGGCCTGTCCCGTCGATCCCTTAATCGGCAGCGATCCTCGAATGTTAAATGGAACTCGCGGAAGTCGGACGGGGCCGCCCTCCTCGTTTCTTTGCCGGCCTTTCGGCTCGCGTGTTAACGCGCGAAACCGGCCGCTGCACACGTGCTCGCGATCCTTTCTCGCGTTCGTTCGCTCCGACGCCCCTGACCCCCTCTTCTCTCTCCCGTACTCGTGTTTTCTTTTCTCTCCTTTCAACACCGCCCAATTAAAACTCTCGTTTCTCTTTTTTTATCCCCTTGCATGCAATATTAATTTCACTCTTGTTCAACGTCTGCTCGTCAATTTCACCGCCACCGCCGTTACTCCCCCGTCTGCTCTTTTTTCTTTTTTCGCGCGCCGAGTCTTTTGTGCGGCTGTCCGACTTTTTCTTCGGGGAATACGAGAGAAGAAGATCGACGTCTCGTCCCCCCCGACAGATATTCGTTAATATCCTCCTCGTTAAAGGATCTTTAATTAATACCGCGAATTATCTTGCGTTATTAAAACTAGATTTCGCTCGATAGATGGCGGATTAAACAGCGTCATTAAACAGCGTCGGCATTTTGACAATAAATGTATCGCTTTGGGAAAAACTCTGGAAATTACAAGCGAGCGCGCCGCCAACAAGGCAATTACCGGGTAATGATATTCGCCTTGGAGCATTTTGCGCCGAGCATTCTCGTTCTTCCACGACGACGACGGTCGGTCTCACTTTGAGGACGACACTTTGAAGAGCGTTCATTACTTAACCTGTCGCTTCGCGTGTGACTTTCCGCGATTAGCCGCTCGTTTCCAGATAAGCCGCCGCCTATTCCCAAGGAACCCGCGCATGTCTTATCACCGCGTAGAATCGGGAACGATATGTAATGACGATTACGTGAGCAACATTTTATCGAGCCAGACGCGGAGCACGCTTTTATCGAGAGAGAGAAAGAGAGATAGATAGAGAGAGAGAGAAGAAGAAGAAGAAAAAGAAGAAGAAGAAGAAGAAGAGATCCTATTCCAAAACTATAAACTTTCCTCCGCGGAATTTTTCGCTTTGAAAAAGAAGAAAAGATCTACAGAAAAAGCGAAGGAGAGCGAGAGATGCGTTATTGTGATGCGCGCGATCGGTCGCGATTCTTCGCCCGGATGCGAGGCACGGCGCTATGCAGATGAGCGGCGCGGGCCGAGTAATTTATAGCGACGTTCACCGTAAAATTATTCACTTGTCGCCGTATAATGACGTCTGCATCCGCATCATCACTTCGCGCCCCTCCCTCTGTAATTCCTTTTTGTTATTTTTCCCGGCGGCGAGGAGGCGGTCGTCGCGCGAGTAATCCGAGAACGTACGATTCCGCCCGCGCGTGCAAATTCGCGCGAGTGTGCGCGTCCACGTGCGAAAAAATAAAAAATTTGCATACGCGAGGGATGTAACGATTATGTAAACCGGTGAGATATAAAAGTTTGCGTCAGAGAAACTGCTCGAAAAACTTTTCGCGCGATGACGAATTTTACAAATGCCTGCGGAGAAGTTTGTCGCGTCAACGCGCCGACGAGTTTTTCGATCTTTTCCGCGCGTTCGTTTTCTCATTTACGCGCCGCGCACATACAACGGTCGCTCATTTGCCTGTCGCACAATCGCGCGCGTCTCATCTATTTTTTTTTTTTTTTTTTTTTTTTTGTCGCGAAAGTGGATCAAGGAGCGCGCGCAACGTCCGGCGTGTGCGCGACGGGTTATAACGTGCGTAGAATGTAACTCGTTTCGAAATGATAGATGTTTCGCGCGAGTGGCAGTTGGCGCCGCGTTATTTGCATACCCCGCGCGCTACTTGTTGAAAAGCGCGCGATATTCTTCGAGCGCGACAGTGACATTTCATCCACACGCGTGTCATAACGCGCGCATTCCAGTCTTGTGTTGTTTTACCGACAAAATATACATTCTACTGCGCGAAACTGCGCCGTCTAAGTAACATCAGAAAACAACTGGCACAAGACGACGTTATATTTGTAGACTAATTAATTAAGATGCTCCTCCCTCCCCTTCTCCCTTCGCGCACGTTGACATCGACGTAATATCGCGAACTTTCGAGGACGATTTTCACCGAGCCTGAAGATGCGAGCAAAAGCCGGGGACTTGCTTTTGTATCTTATCTCGAACAATGGCGCAATCGGCGGCGCGGCGAAAGCTCCGCGTGACGCAATTTGAAACAGTGACGTTGCTGAACAAGGACAATAGTCTCGCGATGCTAAACAAACGGTATCGAGAATAAATCTAATCCGGAGGAGGAGAAGCGAGAATCGCGAATCATCCGGAGTTCGTTCGCGTCAATTGTTTATTAGACGATTGTGTTCGCCGACTGACAGCCGCCTGTCGACAAATCGGAACCGTTTTCTTTATTTCTTAAAGTTAAAACGCGGCAATATTGACACTGGCGTCTTGTTGCGTGATTCGCGACAGCGCAACGCGACAATTCTCCAGATCCGATATCCGATTTAAAAAAAATCCTCCGTTCAATTAACCTCGAAGAGAGCCCCGATTCCCGTCCGTATTCGGTTCTGATCAATGGAGCCATCGACCGGAACCGATCGCCCCGATAGATCTTCCTCCAGGGTCGTTAACGCGCCTGATGGAAGGCAGTTCACACTTGCCTGTCGATTTGTTATAGTCGATTGATCGGCACTTTACTTGACGGGGGGAGGGGGGAGGGAGGTCGCGTCGTCATTGTTTGCACGGCGCGCGCATAAATCAAAAGATGAATCACGCGGTCAAGTGTCATTAACATGATGACGGAGCGCGTACCAGCAGCATATCCAACAATCATTATGCAAGCGCGACGATGGAAAAAGGTTGTAAGCCAAAATTTCGCAAGTTGGCGGGTCACGAAGTATCGATATTATCATGCGCGGATACCGATGTGGCAAGATATACCATATATAAGCGAACATTATTTTCCAGTTATGCCACGGCGATTAGATGCTTCTCCAAGCGTGCGTCTGACGCTCGTCTCTCGGGGTACTAACGTAGGATAATAAAACGCCGGAACATAAAACGAGGAACGTTGGATGGCTATGTCGACGTCGCGGGTCATATTGTTCTAAATTTTGCAATCGGCGACCTCCTCCGACTGTGGCCGGTCGCCCACGCCGATTTTATCCGGTCGCGCCGCTCTTCTTCCTTTTTTTCACTACCGATTCCTCGGGACTCACGCGAGCTTGTCACGACGTCAGGTACATAATGGCTGGAGACGCCCACGCCATCGCCCCCCTTTCCTCCCACACCGTACACACGGACACACGTGTGGCCCTGTTTTGCGTTTTACCGGGTCTTCTCCTCGGAGAGATCTGCGCGACTTAGAGAAAACGAGAGTGGTCGTTCGAGTCTGCTTCGATAAAGAAACAATCGCGACGCGAGTCGCGCCGGGGTGCGTTTCATTATTTTTCAAATAACTTCCAACGAGGACACGCGCGCGCAATTTATTCTCTTTGAAAAAACATTCTTCGGCATACATACTTTTTGCCACTTGTGTGTGACGAGAGTGTCAATTGCCGCGTCGAGCAAATATATGCGAGAGACGAAGAAGCGTCTCTTTCTGAGGCGGATTTCTCGGAAGAATTTTTCTCCTCGCGCGATCTTTACGTCGCAAGCTTCTGTGAGAACTAGGAAAGAAACGGGGGATCGGCTCGAGGTTAACGGAATTAGAGAATCGCGAGAAGTCGCACCGGTGGCACGATCGCCGTTGCACACTTTGTCCCCGGACGTACCAGTTTAAATTACAAACCGCCTTTTCTTCGGGCTGATAAGATAGAAAAACGACAGTTTCGTCGCGTTTTACGCTGACGTTATTAGATAACATAATACGTTGCAAAGCCAGCGAGATCTTCTTTCTCCTGTATATATATATATATATATATATACTCTGTTTTACAATATCGATTTAGAAAAACGACAGTTTCATCGCATTTTACGCTGACCGTTATTAGATAACGCTGTGTGGTAACGTTGCGAGATCAGCGAGATCGTTTTTCTCTTCAAACCGCCCTATCGTATAATATTATCAAGTTTTTTTGTACGTATATACATCGCAAACTAGATATTCAGAAATGTGCTGATATCGAAGAAATTCAAGATATAAGATTATTTTTTATAATAATTTTTATAAATTTTTTATAATATTTATTAGATAACGCGGTGTGGTAACGTTGCGAGATCAGCGAGATCGTTTTTCTCTTCAAACCGCCCTATCGTATAATATTATCACGTTTTTTATACGTATATACATCGCAAACTAGATATTCAGAAATGTGCTGATATCGAAGAAATTCAACTATAAGATTATTTTTTATAATAATTTTTTATAATAACGTCTCAAGTAAAACAAATACAGAGTCTAGAACGATATGCCTATAAGTGTAAAAAAAAATTTAGTTTTACAATTTTATTTATATTTGTAACTTTTACCATTTTGTAAATATAAATAAAATTGTTAAAAACATGTATATATGTATTATATTGTTAAGCTTTTTATTGTGAGAACAGAGTCGGTTAAAAACCGGAGTTGTAAGTCGACGCCTCAGTCGGGCCGAATTACACGCGTCTCCTCTCGCGGATATCATCAATAAAACTCGGCTTTGGCAATTTTTCTGTCGACCGCGAACAAGCCTCGAGATGTATCGCTCTTTGAAAAGACAGTCCCGATTGTGGGCGAGAGAGCCTCGGTGGCGGCGGCGGCGGCGTTGTCGTCACACAACGCGCGCGAGTCCTGGAACGATGGGATTCAATTGCGCGTACAGTTAGCGCACGTGGGCGATAATAACGCCGCGTGCGTTCGCCTCGTCGGTACGCGAAGATATGCCGACGCCCCCTTTTTTTTTTCGTCCCTTTGCCATAATCTCCCTTCACGGGCCGTGCCCATGTGCGTGTTCGACCTCCGTCGAGAGACGGACGAAAGTTCTCTTCCTCCGTGCCGCTCACTTGCGGAGTCGCCACACGAAGGGCAAGACGCTTTTTCCATTGTCGCGAGGTTGAGAAAAATTACGATCCGAAATGAGGCCAGCCGCCGCTCGGCTCATTGGCGACCGGGAATACGATTGGCCGAGACATGGCGGCGTTTCATAACGAACGGCCGGGACTACGTACTTGCACACGTCGCGCTTTTCTTGCGATAGCGCGTGAAAAACGACGCGACGCAAAGGATCTTCCTACGCGCAACACACCTGGCAACGTTATTAGAAAGTAAAATCCAACATACGCAGAACCATTGTCCTTTGATTACTCGATGTTTTTTTTTTCGACGCGTGAAACAACGAAAATTTGAAAGTAACAAATTAACTTCGAGAAAAATTGCACTTTACTTCGCGTATTAGTGCAGAGATTATTTCTTCCTGTCTTATCCTTGAAATTATAGACGAAACTTTGTCGCGAAAAAAAATGACAAATTAATTTTGAGAAAAATTTACCTTGCAAAGAATTTCTCTCTTATTCTTGAAACTATAAATAACGAAATTTTTTATCGGCAAAAATAACTAATTATTTTCAAGAAACATTTATTTCGCGTATTATCGTAGAGAATTTATATCCTTCCCGTCTTCTACTCTTAAAACTTGAATAAAACTGTCGATAAAAGTAACAAATTAAAATTTCTAGAAAA
Source organism: Pseudomyrmex cubaensis (assembly GCA_014825685.1). NCBI lineage: Eukaryota > Metazoa > Arthropoda > Insecta > Hymenoptera > Formicidae > Pseudomyrmex > Pseudomyrmex cubaensis. The sequence goes on along the minus strand of QVOA01005916.1, from coordinate 8,396 downwards.
ATATTAACTTCGGCGTGAAGTTACTGCAGAGAATTTATATTTCCCCGCCTCATCCTTGAAATTATAATGAATTTCGCTATTATCTCTCGTTGTATTTCATTATTCTCGATTGCACTCCTCGGAATACGATGATGCAGTATCGAGATACAAACCGCGTTGCCGCAAACCGCAGGCGTAAGGATTCGCGCGCGCGCGCGGGAAGTGAATGTCACTTTCGGTATATATATGCGCGCCTTATCACCGGTCGGTTATTATACCATCTCCGCGCGCAACATCTTGAATCGTCTTTTCTTCGCCTCATCTTATCCATTCATGCGATTTCACTTATGCCACTTAAACTCGCGCGTCATCATCGCGCTCGCACCTGTCTCGTTTGTTAATCCGCGTCGCGTATTCTGTGATCGCGCGTGATTTATCATCCGTATTGTGTGTCTCCTCTCCTAGCTTATTCCGCTTCGATATTTTTCTTGTATTTCGGCTCGATAAAATCTCGCGGGTCGAAGCGACTCTCGAATTCTTCGGTTCGACGAAGCGAACGGAACTGCCGGCAGTGCGAAATTAATTACTTTCTAAGCACCGAGGAGGGAGAGAGACGCGCGCTTGTTAAGCAATTCCGTCCGATATCGCCGGAATTTGCGAAGCGATTCGTCGCGAATGAGGATCTCGACGTCAATTAACCGGACTCGTTATCGGGCAATTAGCGAACTCGCTTCCTGCTTCGTGAGCTTCTAAATTTGTTTTTTTTTTTGTTTTACCGTTGTATAATCTCTCACCGAGCGGAGCAATAAACCAGCTTCTCTCTATAGGACATTCTCTGAAATAACTACAAGACGCGTAGACGCGATCGTTGAATCGGAAGCGAACAGGCTCCGCGTGTTTCGCTCGCCGAGACGGACGCGGAAAACCGCGATGCGGCCCCCGACGGACGTCGTCCAACAGCGAAGATTCCACGGCCGGTAATCCACCCGCGCGAGTTTCTAAGCAACCTTTTCGCTGTCGTACCTCGGCGAGGGGCCCGAAGGCGGTGGCCGAGAGCTCGCCCTCAGTGTGTCGTCCACATCGCGGCGAGTTCCGTCAATTCTGCCGACGTTCTCGACTGACGTTACGTCGCTTGTCAGAATTAGCGGAGGGAAAAAAACAAGAAAAGCAAAGCCGCGCGTTTCCTAATTGCAACGAGTATTCGCCAAGAGAGAGAGAGAGAGAGAAAGAGATTGGACGCCGCGAGAGGATTCGAACGCCGTTGTGAACGTGCCTGAGGATCGGAATGAAACGACTCGACGCTATCGGACGTTTAATCTCCGCCCGCGTGGTTGCGGCCGGCTTTTTTCACGCGGCGGAACATGCGGCCGCGGAAATTGGAGGCGGACGCGAGAGAGAGAGAGAGAGACTCTCGCTCCTCATCGCGGAGCAATATGCAGCACGCGCGCAAGTGCAGTTAGCCGACCGGGGGGATGGATCTCGTGGAATTCCCGCGTCATCGTTATCGCGGGTTTATTACGGGATGTTTTGATTACCGCCGCCGTGTACATTTATTTTCTTTGCGTCCCTCACAAGTGAGAAGGGTTAACGAGAGTGTCATCGTCGTAAATGCGGGCGCGAGGTAACGGCGCGCGTCTCGATTTTAAAACGTTTCCCCCTCCCCCTTACACCGCAAGTAAACTCCCTCCCTCGTTTCGCGTATATATATATATATTTCAAGATCAAGAGCAAAGCAAACAGAGCGCGCGCGAACTCGCATCGTCTGTTCAGCGTTATCCGTTCTGTTATTTCGCACGAGAGTTCATTCATACGTTCGCGCGCGCGCGCGCGATTACCTGGAAACTTGTCGCGTTTACGTCTTCGCGCGCGCGCGTTACTTCGTAAATTTTGCGGTACGTGAGATAAATTTCACGCGCCGCAAGGGGACGTTGAATCCCGATGGATCGTCGGCGGACGATTACGACGCGCGTTTTACGACGATCGCCTCACGGCGTGTGCGAACGCGATTAAATTCGCGCGATGTTTAACCACGCGATCGTGATCTTTGTGATCGTCTTCTCTCTCTCTCTTTGTCCCGCGCTTTTCACTCGGCAAGACGAAGGCATCGCGAAGATTAATGAACGCCACGGACGCGAGGGAGGCGATCGTTCGACCGGTCACAGCGCGCCGGACGACGCACGCGTGATAGATCACGGCGTTTAACAATGCGGATGGTTATCGTAACAACCGCGGATGGTTGCGCAATAATCGATGACACACACCGATAGCGCAAAACGTGTTCATCCACGGAGCGGACGTGCGCTTTTTTCACTCTCTCGCAGGTGAAAGAGTATATGTGTACGCGTTAATAACGAACGGCTTTTGTTCAGCCGATCGCGACGATCGACGACCAACGATACGCCCGCATGAGAACCGATCCTATTCGCGCGATTTCCCTGCCCGGTTGCGCAATCGGATGCAGTCGGACCTTTTGATCAGAAGTTTATTTGTGAATTGACGCGTAACTCTCGCAACGTCATCGAGAAAAACGTCGTTTTTTAAACTGATTGCGATTAATTTTGAGAGATGTCCGCTGTATATTTTTGCTGCTCGTAACTGGTTTATTTTAATAAAAAAAAAAGCAAAAGACTCAACAGGATCTTCTTCTCTGACGCGATAAATTAATTAGAGCTAATTGTAAAGTTGATAAATTATTCATCAGCGTCGTGGATACCAACAACGCGAGTCCCGGGACGAGTTAGTTGAGTCCTCCCGAGTCCTCCCGGGCGCATCTTTTATGCAAATCGCGCGAGACAATGAGGCCGTTGTCGCTTCGCGCAAAGTTGACCGGAAGCTCATTGTGTTCCCGTCTCATATTTCAAACAATCGCCATGTCCAGTCGGATTCCAAACGTCGCTAATATTAACACTATGTTACTAGGTGGTCTAAGAGAGAGAAAGAGAGAGATTTGCGCGCCGGCTACTTCAAGCGAGCGCGCGCATCTTCCGGTTCGCAAGTGGAAGCTCTTCAGAAAATATTTTTAACCGAACCCAAAGTGAATCCTCCGCGGGATTCTTTCCCGAAATTTTCACGCACGTGGCGCACGCTCTTCTTTCGACGAGAAAAAACTTCTTCTGTCCGATCATGTTAGAAAAAATTGGAACTTCGAGGCATTTTCGAAATTAATAATCAGACAATGTAAAGATCGGCGTGGAAAACAAACGACGTTTCAAGGCAATTTTTTTAAAAAGACAAGCATCACCGCCTTCGTCGAGCGCGCGCGGTGGTTCTACATAAATCTTCCGGGTCGTGTCGATTAATTACTGCAGGAAGCAGAGCCCCGTAATTAGAGCCCCTCTTGGATTGCGCGCGGCATCTCGCACGGGCAATCTTTCGACCTGTCTTTAAGGCGCAGGAAACGTTCGGAGCGAAAAAAAACAAAAAACATTTACGAGCAAAAGACGACCGAGTCCTTTTCCGAGATTTACAGCGCGATATTGTCATATTTTTTTTCAATTTCCGAGACTTAATTTCTTCTCTCGTTTAGAGTCTCATTCGTTCTGTTTTTTAATTCGCGTTTGAAATCCTCGTTTCTTGCACATTTTTCGCGGTAATTATTCGCTCGCCGATGCTTAGCGGCAACTCTCGATGATGATTTTCAAACTTCTGAATTGTGTCCGTTCTCGAGTTTCACGGCGCGCCGTATCTCGCGTGACCGCGCCTCTTTTCCCGGGACTTCTAGATCTCCAATTACAACGTCGCGTTTTGCGGGATTTACGAGAGAAAATACGATTTAACGATGACTCGAACGAAACTCGTCAGACCACACACACACACACACAATCCCCCTTGCGTTCTACTTTCGAGCTCACAAAAAATATTTCACGACGGTCACACAACAGAAATTGCGCCAAGTTAAGAGAAATTACGTGCAATTATGTAAAATCTTAATTAAGATACGCGGACCAAAGAGGATTTTCGAGACAGAGAGGAAGTTTCCGCGCGCCGGTCTTTCCATCATTATTGCGAACCGTAAGACGTCAAAGGTAATAGAACGTTTAAATCATCCCGTGTCGGGCGTTTAATGAGCCGAGGAGGAAATTAATAAGTCGCGCGCGATTAATAACCATTATCCCGCGTCCGAGTTGCGATCAATTACACGGCGCGTAATGTAGACGCGCGTACTCTATCGCGCGAGCTCTCTTTAAAATTCGCTCGTACAACCGTTTGCAGTTGGACTCGTACGCGCGAACGCGAACGGGGGGATCCAATTAACCGGGGATGGACGTACGCGCGAACGTGTATATATGTTGCCGCCAGTTTCGCGCGAGTCGCGCGTATAAATTCCTGCGTAAAAAAAAATTCCGACCAGAGTTAATAAAGAGAGACTCCCGTGCGAGGAGAGTTCCTTTCCGAACGACGCGTTAAGTTCGCGGAGACATGAAACACTCGTTGGAAAGTAAAACAAGCTCTCAAAGTGTATTATCGGGCGCACTCGCGTATAAACAAGACGGATTTATACGCTCGGCGCGGGATAATCGATCGGTTCCCCTCGTTTTTCGAATCGATCGAGATCTCTCTCGAGAGAGAGAGAGAAAGAGAGAGTTTCACCGCATAAAGTGGCACCTGCAACCCCGGGGGCGCGCTCGTAAACTTTCCACCGTAATCTCGGAGGTCGATCCGTGATATTAAGCTGACTTCATCCGTTGGTATTAACGCAGATTTATCGACGCTACGCGCGCGGCACCCGACCGCGCGATTCGGGTGCCACTTCAAAACCCGCCCGCAGCAAAACGCCAATCCGCCGGAAGGTAATGCGCGTACGTGTTTCAATATCGAGTAAAAAAAAAAATGTAATAATCGAAGGTATCAACGGAATACTAAGTAATTAAATAAAGATATCAAGGCCGTATAAATTTACTGCAACAGTGTATTTTATATTTGTGTGATGTGAAACTCGGATTCGATTTCGATTGACTGGCATTTAATTTTTCCTCTGACTATGTGTTTATTTTTAAAATAATTATTTAATTTTATTTATTTAATTTCTGTTCTATTTTTGACATTGATTTTTTGACTGTACTTGTGTTTTGTTTAATTTAATTAATTTGACTTGCAATCAGATGACGATGTCTTAGTAAGACTGATGTTTACACATAGTGTTTTGCTACTATCAGTCTTCTAAGTTTTCTTGATAAGAATGATTTAATCTATTTCGTTATCTGTTTGATGTTGTTTTAGTTTTTAATTGTTTATTGTACGCTGTTAATTTATTTCTTCATATTAATGAAGATCCAAATCGAAACGTCGTAATAAACTGGCGATCACACACACGAACAATTTGTGTAAATGGGTCTCGCACCTAATCTTGATACCTTCATTGAATTTACAACACAAAAAAGCAAGGAATTAACAGTCGAATGTTGTTAAGAAAGAATAAAAATGCGCGCGTACAATACCAGAGTTTCTTTTTTTTTTTTTGAATAATTCTTCGAGACGTAAATCAAAAACCCTAAGCCAAGATAAGTCATCTGTCAAACAACCGCGTGTTTCGACGTGTAAATCCGCGGCTAGACCGCGCGAATGCGCTTTATACCGCGTCAAACGAAATTTACATCGGCACTTAACTTTGCCTCGGCCTCGCGCAGATGAGGCCTCTCGCGCGCGTGAAAGGAAACATTTCAAGCGCCAAAAAATAATTCCCTCGTGATATCTGTTTGACATTTTAGACCGGCGTCTCGCACTGTTCCCCAAGCAACACAGTATTCTCTTAAACGAAAAACGCTAAATCACTCGTAAATCACAGCTACCAATGTAAAGCGTAAATTATGCGAGTCCGTGAGAGAAAGAGAGAAGATAGCGAGCTGAAGCAACTTCCTTCTTCGAGTTTAATCTCCCATCTTGTTGACCCTCGGCTGGACGCAACCGCCGACCGGTACTACTCGCGCGCGCGCAACATCGATTATTCCGTCCATTCACTAGGAGGACCATCGATATCGGAGACTGTTTCTTCGCCAGTTTTCTGCCTCGTTCTTTCTTCCCTCCTCAAGTTCTCTCTCTCTCCCGCTTTCAATCTTCGCGAATCTTATCCGCGATCGCAGCAAGAACTGGTTCCGTCGTCGTCGATTGACTTTTAAATTCGCGCTCCTCTCGCATTATCGATTTCGGAAACAAGTCGGAGGCCAGAATTGTAAAACATAATTGCGACATTTGTGTAATTCCCGGGGCTATTAATAACGTACCGCGTGTATTCGTTTTTATCCTCCCTTTTTGCCCCCGTTACATATTTCTTTTACGGCCCGGAGCCACGCGACGTGGACTTTAAGCGAGCGGGTAAAACGCCTCGGAGATCGAATAACGTATCATTTTATTTAATACCACACGCGCGATAACATCCGTACACGGGAGCGAGACAAAATTATTAACTGGAACGCCATCATTGCGCCGATTTTCATTAAATAACCGCGCGCGTCCCGGCGAGCGGATGTCAGCGATGTAATCCCGCTTCTTTCACTTTCTCTCCCCTCCCCGTTGCATTTTCGCGATTCCTCAACCGGAATGTTGAAGTCCCCTACTCCCATTCATTCAGAAGATACGCCGATTTCGAAATCGCGGGGACGATCGAGATTCCGAGGACGAGTCACTCGATCTCCCGAGTTGGTCGAACTCCAATAGCGCGCGAGTCGCCGCTAATTTCTGCGCTTTTTGCCAGAAACGCGACCGGCTGGCGTTTGCACGCGCGCACACGCACGCACGCACGCTCATCGCAACGCGATGCCGCGCATCGTCGGGCCGCGCATTCCACGCCGAGCAAAAAGGGTGAAATGCTCCCGCGCTTAACTTCCTCTCGGCTGCACGCGCGTTCTGATCGACGGCCACTGAGTGGAAGTTTTACGACATTCCGCGGCCGCGAGCGAGCGAGCGAGCGAGCGAACTCGCGCCATGCGGATGAATTAACCGGCTGCGCGTTAACGCGTTATGCTAATTAAGCGAACGGTCACTCTGATTTCTCATTACCGCTCGCGCCCCAAATTACTTACGCGATCGTAAAGAATTAACGCACGACACACACACGTTACGGCTACGTGAAACGAGCTTCTCTTCTGGAAAACGCGAGAGATTCTCCGGTAAACGATTTCTCTCGAGAGGATTAATCTTAATTACCGATCAATAAGTTGACCTCTAACGAGATGTAGAACGTCGAGGATAATTTTCGTGCGCTTTCTAAATGCAAGAAAACAACCCCCAGTTAATTTCGAGCATCGCGATTTCGACTTCTCCTTTAGGGGGGCGGGTCGATAGTTTTTTCCCACTATCGATGATTTTTCATTTTTGAGCGACTGCGCAAACTCGTAGAATGCGCGTCTATTTCCATTCAAAGAGTCTAAGAGAAAGAGAGAAACTCGTATCTTTCGTCTCTTGCCACCCCAGTCGGTCGCTAATTAGAGGAGGAACGAAATAATTTCGAATTTTTTAATTAATAATTTTTAGAATCGGTGACGCTCGAAATTACTGCGGAGTTCTATTGTAAAGTAGAAGAACCTTCGCGCTGAGTTTTTGCACAGAAAGATAATAAATAATTAGAATCGCGTGACTTCGAAGAAGAGTTCGATAGATTCTCGCGTCTGTTTCTTGTTCGTTTTTCATCGCGAATTTTTGAGGATCGCCGAGGTACGCGTGTTCGTTTAACGTGTCGACAGCAAGTATGCCACCGGCAAGCGCGCAGTGAACCGGTCGTCGTATAACGTTAATTAATACGCGCCGCAGAACCGGGCATGACTCGGGCCGATCGTTATCCGCGACACGCGGGAAGCAAATATCGTTAATCAATATTCTAGGAATCGTCGCGCGGGTTTCGGATTATCTCTGTTGCAGCGTGCACCAACTACCTATGTTGTCGGGAGAAAAAAGAGTTACCAAAGCGACCGCGATTGCGCGGATGTAACGCGATAAACGCGATTTGTTTGTTCAAAATCACTCCCGATAAGATAAACACGTACACTGACACATCAATTAGTAGCGCGTCGAATAACTGTAGTCCGATCTAAGGATATATTTTTTCCCATCGCGTGTATCAAACGAAATAAAAATTAAAAGTAATTAACTTCAAATTAGTTAAATAATTTATTTTACTTATCTCGTAATTAATTAAACTTTAATGTGCGTAATGCCTCCGACAGAAAATAAGCGTCCCGCAATCGTGTTTATTGGAACATCGTTCCGATAAGGTCAATAACATCTGCTGACACTGATAAGCCCGTCGTGCGTTTGCTCACTGAATAGAAAACCGTGGAACTTGACGTGAAACCTGTAATTAGCGACGCGAGGGGACACGCAACCTGTTCGCTTTGACGGAGTCACTTAGAGCTCGGCGGTTATTACGCCAACGGCGACTCGAATCTGGTTCGAAACTGGTTGAACCACGCGCTGACCCAGAC
>QVOA01005915.1:0-21198 GCA_014825685.1 Pseudomyrmex cubaensis | reverse complement strand
CATGTGACAATTAACCCTGGATATGGGGCAGGTTGACAAATCTGCGCGATTGTACTTAACATTAAAATACTCTTTTGTCTAAAGATATAGAGTAGTAAAGATAAGAGTAATATTTGTTTTTTCTTAAAGCTAAAGGATGTGACTATTATATAATGTACCCAATATTACATAATATTGAGTACATTTTGTTTTTTTTTTTTTTTTACAATCTATTTTGGATGTTACTTTGTGCCCCGGTCTCCCCTACATAAAAAAAACAGTTTTGTTGAGATTACCAAAATTTGGTTTCCAAAACATTTTATTTGGTTTGATTGACTAAATTTTGATTATCTCAACAAAACTTTTTTTTTTTTTCAGTATAAATACCAAACTTTTTATCTTTTGTTTTCGAAACAAGTAGCTCTCGGTTATCGCATCGTCTTCGTTATCGAGAGTTTTCGTTTCTTCTTTGAAACAACGCGTGGCTTACAACAACAATGAAAAGACAAGAGATGTCAAAAATTTCACTTATGCGTTTTCTCAAAGAATATCTTCGAGCACCCTCATTCTTTTGTCACGATTCCCGAGACATTCCGAAGGCGGAGGAACCGGCCGTCGTTAAACCAGTTGCCGGCCGCTTTCCTGAGTGGACGAGAAGGCGGTGGAAGAAGGAAGGGGAGGGAGGGGTAGAACTACGTGAGTGACCGATGACGACGTCGGCAACGACCACGATGAGAGAGGCCGATACCCTTTTATATACATGTTCTCGCCTTGATTAATCATATTTCTCGAGCAACTGGATGCGACATGTGCTACATTCGACATGGCGAACGCATATTAAACAATATTTCTCGGAATTGCGCAAGTCCGCGCACTTTCATCCGAAGCGGCATCGTGTGTCGAGACGATCGTAAAAAAAAAGAAAAAAAACAATTGTAAATCGATTATTCGCCATTTGACTTTATTTCATCGTTTTTGTCGTTCAATTTTGTTTTTAATACAGTTGTTATCGCGTTATATTCATTGGGAATTGGATTTTATACTCATTAAATTGTGAGGAGAACTTTTTCAACCCAAGGTAAAGTATTACAGTCTAGTAAACCCACACACACCTGGAGAACGATTTTACGGTGTTGCACAATCGTGAACGTACTCACAGTGAAAAGAGGTTTACGTTCTATCGGGCCACGGCAATAAATCCGCAGTAAACGCCGAGAGAGGGATTTTGTCGTCATCGCAGTCTCGTACGCGTCGCTTCTTTTCTAATGGCTAGAAGGTTCGGTTGTTCTTTTTATGCCGGACGAAATACTCGCGCGAGCATCAGTCGACTCCAAAAAAAAAAAAAGGTAAAACGTTTATATATGCAGTTATCTTTTAATAATTAATTTTTTACGCATCGGGCGTAAAAAATTACAAGGCATCTAATCATATAAACACAATGTGTGTGTAAAAAATTTATTTGTTAATCTCCTGTAACAAAATTAAATTGGACGATTCGATCGAAAATTCGTCCGAGATATTGGATGGACGTTACACGTTAATCTCGGTAGCGAGATGCGACGCAACGTGAGGTGTCGTAAAAATCGACGACATATGCGACCGTGGTTTTTCGACTTGGTGGTTTTCTTCTCACGACCTCCGCGGTCCGATCTCTCGCGTACGAATTGTCCGTATCGGGTTACGGATGCAGAAAACAGGTTTGGGATCGCGCGCGGATACCGCGCCGCTCGCCGGCCGGCCGGCCGGCCGTTCGGTCGGTCGCGTCGTTCTCGAGAGTTCGATAAAGAATCGAGATACTAAATACACGATCGCGAAAAATCGCCGAGCAACGCTCTTTGTCCGACGCGGGGTCTCCCGAAGACGCACGTCACGGTTTTGTTCATTTTTTTCTTCTCAATCGTCGAAAGAGGATCGAAAGTCGATTCTCGTGCAGGCGTCGTCGCATCCTAACGACGACTTTCGATAGACGCGAATTCTGTCGATTCGCACACGGCGGTGTCAACAGGTAATAGAGACACGAGAGATTTATACACGCGAGTGATATAGAAACTCGAGAGCGATTTGTAGGTCAGAACAGTCTCGCGCGCGGGGGAAAAGGGGGAGGGACGATAGTGTGGTCGCGTAACGAGATTTACGTACGTACACAGACGACTAATAACGGTTGCTAATGCGAGAGAGACAGCGTATGTAATTGGAACGTGATTTATGTACTCGAATGTTGTACTCGCAGCCGCGAGTTGTACGCGCGTTTGAGATACGTGGACTCGTCGCGCCGCGCCGCACGCGATTACACGGGATTGAAATGTCATCAGGTGCGTTGCGCGACGACACAACCGGATTATTAGATTATCCCCGATGTATTTCACATTCATAAAAGCGTTACTCGCGTACGTAACGCGCGCGCGCCGTATCTTTTTACATTATCGAAAGGCATTTCGCAGTTTCTCGTGTCGTGAGACACGACTCGCGGCGATTTTATTGAATAATACATCGCGAGAAACTGATTCAAGGGAGATTTCTCTGAAGTCAAATCAGCTTGATTATCCGCGCGTGAATCACGCAGATTCCTAGATCGCGTCGATAATTCGATATAATAGCGAAGAAGCATATTTCAGGCATGAACCATCTTCAGTCTTATTTTTTTTCTTTTCTTTCAGATTAACGCTTTGATTCCTTTTAAAGTCCGCTTCTTCTCACGTGTAACAATCGCACGTGATTAATAGCGAGAGAAACTTAATAGCGCGAGAGATTTTCCTTTCATTCACCGGGAAGAGAAGACTTGTAATCGCAATCGAACGCACGGTCGATCGATCGAGCGATACAATGAAGCCGGGAGAGTGAAGGGTACGCGCGCGTATTTCGTTCGCGAATGTCGCGGGAACGTTCGAGTGAAAGGCGAGAGAACTCGCAATGTGCAAATGTTATGAATTTTTTTCTTTCCGTCTTTTTCACATTCGTGAAAATTTTCCAATCGAATCGCGCGCGGATCTCGGGACGAGAGACGAAAATTTGTTGTTCAACCATTGACGCAACAACGCCCGGAGATTACGACCGTTTTCGATCAACGATAATTGCGCGCGGCTCGACGCGAATGGGGAAACGAGGCCGCAGGAATTATGTTAATTATAGCCGCGTGTATAGCCGAATTGTGTTCAAAAAAAAAAAAAAAAAAAAAAAAATACTCGGCATCTGCGCAAGAACAAACGATGTCTGACTGAGACCCGAGATTCGTCATTGTTTCGAGAGATCTTTCGTACGCCTCGCGGCGTTGTTCCACACGGCGTTAGTATTCAATCCACGGCCGTGTTATAACGTGAAGCTTTTTTTTTTTTTCTCTACAGAGCTCGATAGAGAGACACGCACCTCCGCGCGTAAAAACGGTAAAAATTGATGACGATTCGAGGAGGAGGTTAACAGCCTCTCTCTCTCACGTGTTTCTCACAGACTCGTGGTGTGATACAACGTCGATGAGAGGACAATTTATGCGCGATGACATATTCACATCGACGTACGCGTTGAAGTCGCTAACTCGCGTGTATGAAAATATATATTTCTCTGTAACCGCGAGAGATAAGTAACAAATTTATTGCGAGTTGTCTCAAAGTTGATTCTCGAGACGATTACAATTTTAATTCAATTTCAATTCAATTTATCTTTATTGGTTTCTCCGATCGACTTTATTCTCACGTGTGTGTCTTTTTACTCGTCGACGAATCCAATCAAATCCCGCGTAATAAAAAAACACGCGTATCTCACTCTCGAGATTTGCGAGATTGATTCGTCGTTTCTTTCTGCGTAACACCTTAGCGGCACTTTATTGACACTACCGTCTCTCTCCCGTTGTAAGCGCGATGAAAAAGAGACTTTCAACACGTCTCTCTTGAAACACGAAGGCGTCAGATAATGCTGTGCACACACATATTTTTTTTTTTTTTTTTTTATCAAAGTCCGGAAAAGTGAGAAGCGATCTTATTAACACGCTACACAGAAAATTGAATACGGCGTTTGTTTGTTTGTTGAAGAATGCGGATAAGTTAAAATAATCGTTACAATACAGTTTCAAATCATGTTTGTTTAAATAATCAAATTTTATTAGTCGAAACAAGACGATTGTCATTATCTTACTACTGATTCGTCAGAAATGCTTGTCTTGATGCAAAGTTTGAAGATGATAACCAAGTGTGCTGATAGAAAGAGAAAAAATATATACTTAAGCACTTACTATATTTACTTATGTGTTCTGATAGTCTATCGGACATTTGTTAAATGTCTATAAAAAAAACCAAAAAAAAACTTACAACAAATTTAATGACAGATAAAAAAAAAAAAAAAAAAAAAAAAAAAAAGAGAGAAAAGAATTACGACGGTCCCGTGATTTGCCGCTAATTTGTCGATGATGATAGTGTCAACAAACAATCTGTTGTGACAAATACAAGTTTTGACGATCTCAATTTATAGCCGAAACCGTTCACACTTTGTGACTCATTTACTTACCGAGTATTTACAGAGAAGTAAAAAAAACTGGTGAGGTTCGGACGAACTTTGAAACTGATTATTGATGTAGTCTAATCACCACAACAAAAGGTTTGCTTCTTTTCGGCACGCGAAGAGGTGCGAGATGATCTATCGATCGCGCGCTACGTGAACAGCCGCCGATTCGAGCGAAACACGAGTAGCCACGTAGCACTGCGGGCAAGAAAAAAAAGGGCCTTCGAGAAACGTCGATGCTTCTTCTGCGAAAACTCGAGTCAAGATTCCTGTTTGAGGAAGACTTTTTCCCCTCTCTTGAGCTAATTCTCAGAAAGAAATCCACGTTTCTCCTTTCCGAAGCAAAAGAATGATCTTTGACCCCCCTCACCTCTCCCTCCGCTCCGGTACTTATAAAAGTAAATCTTTTGTAACCGATCAGGTATACGATTTTTCTTTTTTCGACTTAGCGCGACAGACAAAAGAAGATAAAAATTTCTTAAACCACATAACAGAGCTCCCCTAGGTATTCCGTACAAATATTTTGGAAGAAAGAAATTCTTTCGTATTTATAGAATTTCTTTTTCGAAGAAAACACGAGTTTTCAGAAAATTTATATATTTCTCGAAATTTTATCAGAATATAAAAAATCGGTCAATGAATAATGGAATGTAATATTTAATGTAAAAATACTTAATAAATATTTAATATATTTTAATATATTTTAAGATATTAAATATATATTTAAATATATTTTAAAATAAAAAAATGAATAGATCATAAGAGCCACTTTGCAGGATGTTATGCCGAAACTATACTTTTTTTATATATATATGTATACACATATATGTGTTCACATGTAAATTTTACACGTGAGTTTTTTAATTGAAATTTTAATTATTAAAATTCTACAGGATGCTATATTTGCATCTCATGTAAGAAAGACCCCGTATACCTCCCAAAATAATTTTAAAATATTGCGAAAAAATACTCCTCAGCCAGGAGATTCCAGGAGTCGAACCTGGAATCTCCGGCTTTCTTTATTAATTGTTATATTTTAAAATATCTATACTCTAGCGCTGTGTGTGTACACACACGTGCGATTATGTGCGTGTGAATTAATGAAAAATGAAGCAATTGCAACGCTTTGTTGAACGCAGCGTAACGGAACACGCACACGCACACACGCACACACACAAGTGCGTGCATAGCGCACAGAGTTTGTGAACAAAGTTCATTTATCGTTCACGAACGCGTATAACGAGAGAGACTTTGCGAAGTGAGATTTTCTCGAGGTTCGAGGTTCGTGAACACGAGAGCTCTCGCACAGCCTGTGGCTTGAATGACCGCTTCGGTGTTTCTAGCGTCGAGAGGAACGTCGGCTTTGCCAATTGAGGTCGATTAAGCGCAGCTCCCGGAGAAGACACGCGCGTTTCTCTCTTCAAGCTCTTTAAATCACGAGAAAATAATATGCATTTTCTCTCTCTCTTTCTTTTTTTCTTGACGCATGCAAATCGTGAGAGCGGACGATAGTGTTTTAAATGTTCCGATGCTTTTTGTGAGTCAAAATACATATTTGATAAAAATAATGCAGACACGTCGTGTCACACCGACGTCAAAATTTCGCGTGCAAAATACAATCGCGCGAATAATCAATTCCGTACACTCTCCGCTAATTTTATTTCGTCTCGCATGATGATATAAACATCGCGTTATAAAAGCCGTAAACATGAAGTTGTGAACGGGAGTGCAGTTAGAAAATTACCGAAGTTTACATTTTCTCTCAACTGTCTCGCGTTTTTTTTCGACTGTCGTGAACAGACGCGAAGATCTCCTGAATTTTTATTAGTTTCCGTGACCATTGCACTATGAGAAAAAATCGAATTTATTTGTCTACGTTGCTGACTCACGTACTTGAATGTTGAACTTTTCTCTCTTCGAGCGATCGTTTGTTGACACGTGTTTTCGAAGAAAATTGTTTTGAAAAATTGTTTTCGCGCATCTCTTTCTCTCTCTCTCTCTTCCCAACGTTCATCTCTTCGCCTCCGGGTCAGGGAACAAAACATACTTCGAGACGCGAAACGACGCTAAGACGGTGATGTGTTTTTTTTATTTGTATATATCACTTTGGTATTTCGCTGATTGAACGGTCGATTGTTTTAAACCTCGATGTGTTTTTATCGCGGCGGAATCGATTGCGCGAACGATACCAATTTCACACCGATTCGCGATTCGTCGCGAAAACGTTGGGGAGAATTTTAACCTCTTTGTGTACGGTTTTGATCGAATTTCTGATATGACAAAGATTAATCGCCGTCTCGTTACGACCTTCTTTTTTTTTTTTTCTTATCACATTATATACCTTCTGCTTCAGTGAAAAGTCCTGTACGCGGATTTTTGCTGCCGGAAAATCGTCCTCGCCGCCGTCCTCGTGTCGAAATTACAACTACCACCGCACTGTTCCTGAACTTGCCTGTTGCTGTTCGGGGCCCGAAATTGCGCGCGCAAGCGATGCGCCGGTTCAAGTTGGAGATTGGTGATTGGCCGTCTCCCTCTTTTCTCTCTTAGCCGAAGAAAAGAAGGGTGAGAATCGTCGAAACGCGCCGATCTGTTGCACCTCGCGATCGCGTCTTCCGTGTGTTGTTTTGACACGATCGCCTCTCGTCGGGGGTTACGCAGACGTGCGACACTGAAAAGCACCACGAGGAAAAAAATTATCGGACGTAAAAAAAAAACAAGGGGAGAAAATCAGAAACGAGGAGAATGCGATCGCCCGATGGACAGCGTCCCTTTTCTTTTCTTCTCTCTTTCTTTCTACCTGTCTTCTAACGAAGTTCGTGTGGCGCGAACACGAGCCTCTCGACCGTACTCACTGCCGCGCGACGCATCAACTGGGCCCGGCGTACGACTGACTCGCTGGCAAAGGGGGTTCTCGCTCGGGGCCCCACTACCGCGCCATCTTGTCTGTCCGCGGCTCGGATTGGTGATGTCACGCGGCGTGCGGCGGGATGAGAGAGGAAATCAGGTGCGTACGGCGTTGCTCTTCGCGAAATCACACGAGCACTGTGTCGCCGAATTTTTCTCAGAATTTCACGACGTCTCTCTTCCAGGAGAACATTTCGATGTTCTTTCTCGACGCGATCTTGCAAGATGTCAAGAGTTTACGTTGCAACAAATATGCGACAATGTATAAAAATATAAAGTTGTTTATTTTATTACATTACATCATAATGGGACATGTCTGTGCGATTCAAGTAATAAATTTTGCGAGAATTAATGCGGATGTAATTGGTGTAAACGTTGCGTTTTAAATGAAACGCGCCGCGTTTTCCAACTAAAAGTGAAATATTTCCGCGAGAGATTTAATTTCCGCGTGCGCGGAAACGCGATGAACAAAAGGGCCGTTGGAAATTTGAAAGTGTGTAGCATTTGTGTGTTTATCTTGCGCAAGAAAAGCTGCTGCGAATGATATACGTTTAACGTAAATCACGAAAATGCAAACTGTTCAACGTACGTAGCAGCGGCATTCGTCGCGCCCGTCTTCCTCTGTCACTCTCTGTTCTTCGCTCCGAGACAATTCATCTTCCTGTTTTGTTCTCTTCCCGAGAACTGGTATCGAAAAACTCGGCGTCGCGCAAATTACAAAAAAAAAAAAAAAAAAAAAAAGCGTTATTTTACACGTGTAAAACCTCAAAATATGAGAATGCAATTACATCAAACGTGTCTTCGAAATTCTTTTCTTCGACATTCCCGATATCGCTCGGAAGAATTTGCGAGTCGACGAAATTTCGAAAGAAGTGCGAACGAAAAAATACTGTTCGCGCGACGAGGATTCAAGGATCAAAAAGAGCCGCTCCAGGAGATTCGCGAGACTTCGCGACGTACGCATTGTGTGAACTCACCTTTGCTTTCTCGACCTGTGTCCGCGGCCGCAGCATCACGAATGGAGCGAAATGAACAAATACCCTGTTTCTCTTCCTCTTTTCTCCGTCTCTCTTCCTTTCTTTCTCACTTTTAGTGTTGTTCTCTCTTTTCTCTCTCTCTCTCTCTCTCTCTCTCTTTCTCTCTTGCTCTCTCTTTCCCTCTTTTCTCTTTCTCCGTCGCTTCAAATGGAACCCAAGGTTTTCAGCTCGGTGAATACGCGGGTAACCATGCCGGGAACCTGTTCCCCCCTCTTGCCAACTCGCTCTCTGGGAGGGTCGCTTCCAGGCTCTTTAAAGGCTGCGTTTGTACGTTTCCTCCGTGTCTTTCTCTCGGTTCTTCTCCTCTTTCTTTTGGATTTGCGCTTATCGTTATTATCGCGCGGCGCTTTCATTAACGATGCTATCGTCATTACGTAGATGCAATTATGAATACGCTACTGTTTTTTTTTTTTTTTTTTTTTTTTTTTTTTTTTTTTTTTTTTTTTTTTTTTTTTTTGAAGTACGTTGCTGCCTTTCTTGTAATGTTGACAGTTGCAATCGTTGCAAAACGAGAACGTTTCTTATTGAGTAACTCGATACGATTTTTTGGCGTTTACTGAAATCGATCCGTTATAAGTTTCTTCAATCTCCGAATGTCTGGAATTCTTTAATTACGTGTCATTCGAATTTGTTACGCGATACATTTTGCTATCGACGACAATAGTTTTTCAACTGAAACTATTCTAATTTAAGTTACCCGAAAAAAAAATTGTTGCGGAAACGCTTGGACGATGAAAAAGTTTTTCTATTGCAAGATTGGGCAACTTGCGGCGACCCTATCAGATGTATTTCGAAACATGATCTTGGATCTTGCATTTCAAAAGAAAGATCGAGACTCTCCATATTCTTTTTCAGTGTTATTGAAATTATTTTACGTTCGCTTATTATTACGCAAATCTTCCATTAGACGAAGAATACAGTTACGTAGCTTTTAAACTGTTGTCGAACAACCCAGGGATCAGCTGACTGCTGCTCTCGGTCTTATCGAGCGGTTGGAAACGCGAATTCGCGACGAGGGCGAGCGTAACGACGATATCGTTTATCAGCGCGGGGAATATTATTATTCCACTTACCTAATTGCCGGTTGTCGGTCGCGGTCAAGTTACTTCCCGGTTTGCGAGCGGCGTCGAGCAACGACGACGACGACGACGGTAGCGGTAACATTCATTATCCGCGTCTCTCGACAATTATTGTTTCTAATGAGCGTGCGCGAGAGCCGATCTCTCTCTCTCTCTCTCTCGGCTGTTTTTGTTTCCGCGCGTCTTTCTGTCGTGTTGTCCATGGAAATCGTCTTTCTCTTCTCTCGCGGTTGCCTTCCCGAGGTAGTAACGCCGCATAAAGGAACTCCCGTTCGCGTAATCGCCTCATCAAGCTTTCTTATCGTAGATTCACACACGATTTGCTTTCGTCTTCCCGGATGCAAGTCGGAAAGACAAAGTGCGAACAAAAAACGAACGTTCACGTTGTTGTCTCTCGCGCGTAAAAAACTTATTTACATCAAAAGACGATTAGAAGATGAAAGAGTGGATCTGTTTATATGATTATATTCCTCGAATATCATTATTCGCGGATTATAAAGCGAATCCTCTGTGTTGTAATGCGTTCGGTTATTTACAAAGAAGATAAATCCGTTATATGATTTATTCCTTGAGTTATTTATTCGCAGATATTATCGTGATGCAAATCCTCACGTTAATGTGTTTCTAAACGGTTTTATAAAAGGTTTGCTTGCGCAAATAAAGCAGCAATTTAATTTTCATAACTTAAAGCAACGTCCATCCAGCAATTTTATGTCAGAAACACGAACACAGGTGCGTGTGTTTGCGCATGTAAAAAACAAAAGCATCTAATCTCGTTATTTAAAAAAAAAAACAAAAAAACAACACTTTCTTTATCAAACACATTTATCTCGAACTTCATCGCAGTCATACGTCTAGAGAAGCGCGCGAATCGTGTGAAATCGCCTTAAGAGATCTATCCTCCTTCCTTTTGCCCGGTAACCTCGGCGTAGCACGGTGCGACCGTCGGGGTCCAGTGCTGTACGGCGCGGGGTCCGGCGGGCCCGAAGGAAGACGGCGGGGGGGAAGGGGGAAGGGGAGGGGAGTAGGGGAGAAGGGCCGGCGAGTTCCGCGGCTACCGGAGAGTCTCGGACGAGGGAAATTAATGAATGGCGGCGATCTCGTCAGCGTTAATAAGCACCTATAGGAGCGGAAGTCGCGAGAGGAAGGAGGAAAAAGGCCCTTTACTTCTTTCCGCGAGATCCCGCGCGCTCTTCCTTCGGGTTGTTTCCCCGGCGGCGTTTCGGTTTGTTTCGAATTCCGGTTTTCCGGCGAAATCGCGCGCTTTGTGTGCCAAAGAGTGTTCCGATTTTAACGAACGCTTTTAATCCTTCGAGACGGACGCGAGGCGCATCATTTCGCGGATATCTCGGAAACAATATTTCCCTTCGGCGAGGGAGAATTTAAATTTTCTCGCGCAGAGCAGCAAATCGATAATTTAAAATTAAACGTGATGGAATGTTTTAAACGAAAGAAAATTAAATACTTTATCTCCGAACCGAGATATAAACAAATAATAATTATCTCGTGCAAACGTTAGAAAACTCTGCTCCGTTTACACGAGAGATTTTCCACAAAAAACAAAAAACATTCCGCAAATATTCGTTGCTTCACCAGAAAGAAAAATTGCTTTTACAGGAGCAACTGTTGCAGCGCGATTTTGGTGGAAAAAAAACTCGCGAGATTAGAGACTCGCGGTCAATCGCGCTTAATCGCTCGTCATTCCGTCTAATTGAGAAGAGACTCGTGGGGAGAGAATCGGAGATTTGGCCCTGACATCTATTGCTCCGCTTGGCTTTCTGCATCAAGTCCGTGCGCGGGACTTTGCGCGCGATTCTCCGAATGCGAACTAGCCGAGCGGGGCTACGCGTGCGCGCGCGCGGATATAAATGTGTGCGCGAGTGAATGCACTCGATGCGCGCACACGCCTGGTATACGTACGTGCGAGTACGTACCCTCGAGCGAAGCCGGCCTCGGACACGTTCGCGTCTTCCCACGAACCCTTTACTGTACGTACGAGTCTCGTTACTCGTTCCGGGATCAGGAAACACTCCCATTAAGGCCGTTTTACACGGTCACGCGAATAACTCGAGACGGAGAGACGTATACGCGCGCGAGGCTCTCGCGTGTGAACCACCTGTCTGGCTCCAGGGGGCACGTGACGCAATCGCGGACCTGATGACAGCATTGCGAAATACGCAATTTTCCGTTTTTTTCCGAACGCGCGCGTTTCCTCAATTCCCACGCGACGAGAAATAATCTGCTTCCTCGGTCGCGATGATTTCCAACGTAAACAAAGGAAATCACGATCTCGCTAATTACGTTTGTCTTGAAGTCATTAATTAAGTTACACAATCCCGCGGCGCTTTGGACATTTTTTTGAGGAACACGTTAAAGTTAAACGTTAGAAAGGTTAAATAATGCAGCGTGAAAAATGTTCGGTCGAGCGAACATGTGTCCGTACTCGCGACTTTGATCGCGTCGAAGGAAGATCGATCGCGTTGTTTGCTGATGTACACGTCCCGCGCGTACGAAGCGAGACACGTCCGTCGTCCGTCGACGTTAAGTCGCGTCAATAGTATACGAGTGTATCGACTACACGTACTCAAAGAGGTAAGAAGACAGAGCGAGGGACGAAGTGAATTTGCTCCGAGAGTGCTCGGAAACGAAAGTCAGTCCATGGGACTGGACTTCCCAGGAGCACCGAGACGTAATTATAGCGTTTAGAGCTACCGAACGGTAACTCTGAAACCTCTTCCTGAGCGACGCGAGAAAGGGGGGGAGAGGGGCGGCTTCTGAAACTGACATCTCGTTGCTTAATGAACGGGAAAAGCCGAAGCCGCGATAGTATCTTCCTTTCACTGATAGAGTAACGGATGAAAGGAGAATCTCTTCCGTGAGAGGAGGTAAAAAAGAGGAGAGAATTCAAGCGAGAAGTGGAACAATAAAAGTAAATCAGTCGTTCGCTACGCACAAAAAAATATTTGTCTTTCCGCTTTGTTTGTTTGTTTGTTTTTTTTTTTTTTCTATTACTTTCTTATATTTTATCGCCTGATTGTCCACCGAAGATAAAACAACGAGCAACGAACGAGTTCAACTAATTGCTCTTCCTCATTGAGACGAGGGCGCGGACGTTAACATCGATATCTCGACAGAGATGGTGGTTCGATGCCCTCGCGCGCCCGCGCGAGATGAATGGTCTTCGCCCCGGCGACGTGGGCGAGGAAGTCGTCGAACTTCGCCGTTGGGGTATCACCAAAGCTCCGGAGCTCCATTTTCGAGACCCACGTGTCGATCGTGGCTATTGGCCGAGCAAATTCGTCATTCCGGCGAGATGAGACGAGCACAAGAGAGAGAGAGAGAGAGAGAAAGAGAGACAACGAGGAGGGGAGAAGTTCCTTCGAACACGTTCCCCGTCATCGCCAAGCCGTTCACGGATCCACGAGAACGGGCTCCCGAGACGCCTGCTGGAATATTATCCGATATCTTTGGAATAGAGCATAGGTCCCAACGCGACGCGGCGGCGTCGGCGGCGGTGGCGGACATTGCCTGAACCTGTCTCCACGCATCGAAGTCTGCCTGCTCACCTGCATTCCATCATGAGGGACCTGGAAGGGGACCTTTCGGGGCCTGTGTGCAGGGCTGTGTGAATCGCGCGTCGCTCCCTGCTCGAATCTTCATATATCGATTTTCGTTATTAAATTTTTATTAATTAATGTATGTATGTAAAAATATGCTCATTTAAAATTGAAATTACTGACGATCAACAAGAAACGTGTTTTTTCCCGACAACATGCTATCGATAAAAAATATCAACAATATTTTATTTAACAATTGATAAAAATAAGCTCCAATATTTTATTTAATTTTTTTCATGCCGCAGATCAATTGTTTTTATAAGAAAACCTGATTCTCTCCGCGCGCGCGTTTGTTCGGGAACTCAAAGATGTTAAGGCAAAATTTCCAATTGCTGCTGTCGTTTTAACACACACACACGGACGAGCAGAATTCATTAATTATACTTCTCTAAGCGATTAGCATATATGGCGGAGAAGAAGAAGAGACAGAGAGAAAGCAGAAATTCAAGATAGCTAGCGGACCGGCTCGGCGATGACGAGGGTATATACCACGCCGGTGTGTGTACACCGAATCACCGAGATCAGTGACGTAGTCATAGGAAGGGCGAAGGAAATTCTCAGGTTCGAGAGAGTCTGGACCATGAAATATAAAATTAAAAAAAAAAAAAAAGGAACAAGAAAAGATAAAATGAGCGAGCGTGCCGTGGAGCCGCTCTCTCTCTCTCTCTCTCAACTCTTTCGAACCTACCACTTAATTTAATCTTACCCCAACATCGAGCTTGTGAAAGGCAGCCTGCTGTACTTTTTCTCTCCTCCCCCATCTCTCTTTTTTCCTCGCTCTCTTTCTCTCTGAAAAATAACGAACGTCTCGGTTAAACTAATTAATGGGGTTTTAGGCTGAAAATTCGTGAAATCGTTTAACGAGGCGGAATCAGAAAAAAATGAAGAAATTTGTATCAGGTTTTTTCAACGGTGAAAGATATATTCCTTTTATTTAACGACTATAAATGCGGAAAGAGAAACGCAAATTAAATGTGACTGAAAATTGTCTGTACGCGGAAGGTGCGGCCGAGAATTTACGTCTGAAAATCGAGTTAAGTTAATTACATTGATCGCGACTGAAATGTGTGTAAATAAACAAATAACATGTAAGTAATCAGCTCAGCAGACCGTCTCGAGTCTTGTGACTTAATAATTACATCACTGCAGCTAGAGTTGCTCTTCAAGCAGCTTAAGAAACTGTCAGATCAGATTTCCGTCGAGCATCGTCTCATGATTTTTCCTTTTTGTCGCTGTTGCGCTTTTTAACAACATAATAATTTAAAACAATAATTAATTTATTCGAGTTTATTTTTATTTTCCTTTTGTATATATTCACAAAGTTTTTAATCCCCTTGAACGTTACGTAGGCAGCGTAAATTACGGATCCGCGAAACCTCCTCGAAACATTCGCGCGGAATTTGTTTCGAAGCGAAGCTCCCGTTTCGCGTCCGATAAGCGCGCGCGCGCGTGTGTCTCGGCTTCTTCGCCGAGTTTCCTCTATCGCGCGCGCGTGTATGTACATGTGCGATGCATACATATATATGTGTATATATACGCATGCGAATGACTCGGGCACGTTAACCGGGCGCGTACCTGCATTCCTTGGGTGGCGAACGGAGGAGCCCTCTCCTGCGCGCGGCAGCCGAGAGAGACGGGCCCGTTGCTGCTATAGGGCCTTTTCTCAATGCGTTCGAGAACACGTCGGTCCTAAGGCATGCGGACCCGGTTCTCCCGGCTCTCCCGCGCGCCGGGGTCATGAGAAGTTAAGTAGTCATTTCTCCCTGGGCTCACTTCGAAGGCAAATCTCACAAATAATGCGGACGCGCGCGACTCAAATCGGCCGTCGTCGTGCAATTATTTCTCCTCCGCTTCTCACGTATCTCATGACTATTTTTGTCACGCGCGCGCTCGATGCAACGTCGTCGTCTCTCATCAATTGACATCTTCCCCCCCCCTCCCTCTCTTCCCCTCGCCCAGC
Source organism: Pseudomyrmex cubaensis (assembly GCA_014825685.1). Lineage (NCBI taxonomy): Eukaryota > Metazoa > Arthropoda > Insecta > Hymenoptera > Formicidae > Pseudomyrmex > Pseudomyrmex cubaensis. The sequence goes on along the minus strand of QVOA01005915.1, from coordinate 6,134 downwards.
CTCAACGAGGAAAATATTAAGAATGCGGCTATAAGTTCCGATTTCTTATGCTTCTGATCGCGACGTAAAAGAAAAAAAAAGACCTTACCTCTTCGTATCGCACGTGTTATGCAAATATTAAGAAATCAAATGTATTGACCTCGCTGCTGAAAACGCAGCGAATAAAAATGTTTCCTTAAGAAATGTGAGGAGAGTTTGTTCTCCTCTGAGATGATGTGTACATCTATAGAAAGAAAATGAGTCTCGTAATAACTCACAGGAGGTAGTTTTATTATATATCGATACACGCGTTACGTAAGATCCTTTGTGTGTGGCGCTCCATTGGGGTGGATAATTTTATTTATAGATAATGCTTATATACCTATCGGTTAACGTAGCGTAAGATAAAAATAGTCTTCCGTAGCTTGTATATGAGAGTCACGTGTTATCTGCATCGCAACAACACACGTTGTTGTATGAATATACATATATATATATATATATCACTTTCTTTAATTAACAACACGACGATTAATATAGCGCGCGATATGTCACTTTTATCGTCTTAAAAAAAAAAGCGACGAGAGAGTTTAATTTTACTTTTCGTGTAACGAGCGTGTTTCGTTCTTTGTCGTGTTGCAGGAAGCTCGGCCTGGATCTCGTGCCACGTCAGGGTGCTCACATGGTGGATCCAGATACCATGTCCGTCGTGGAATTATATCACGTGGTAATTTAACAGATCTAATTACACACACGGATCGCGAAACAAAAACTATAATATAAGACGATGATTAAGATGGCGCGGATGCAAACGATGGCGTTGCACATACAGATACAAATTTATTAGAACGCTGACCGCCGTGGAATTGACCGTCTTGGTCAATTTCACTGCACCCGCAGAACTATACAGTTACTTCCCCGAACTCGAATATGCTCCTCGAATAAATAAATATAAACGTGTGGGCTCCCCGCTGGACGATCGGAACAATTTCTTGTTTTATCGAATCGCGACAATGATTTATCTAAAATATATAAAAAAAATAAAAAAATATATAAAATAAAGAAAATTTATTTTACAACAATTTAAAAGCTCGTGAAAATGTAAACCTAACTAAATTATTTATTTATTATATATGTTATTTATTTTTATATATTTATTATATATTAAACAATATATAATAAATATTATTTTTATTATATATATATGTATATATGTATATATATACATATTTTCTTCTCTTTAACGTGTAAATTAATGTACGTGGAAATTCAAATTAAACTCAAATCGAAATTTCACATAGGATGCTTGGTTTGCATCTCATGTATGTGAAACACCCAATTTGCCTCCCTATGAAATTTAAAATTTCCATTACGAAAAGGACATCAAAGAATTATTTTGTTACATGCAATATGTTTTGTAGTTTTTTAATTTTAATTTTATCTTGCAATTATTTTATTACATGTAATAATTCGATATATCGTACATCGAAATTCTAGGCAATCCACTCTCTCTGAGGGCGCCTTAATCTTCGCGAATTAAAATCGAGTTTGGGGGCTGTTCGGAGTAATCCCCGTTATAAACATATAAGTGACGACGGTCACTCGCGTGACCGCTAATAATAATTCCGGCCTCTTTTCCGGGGGATTGCAGCACGTGCAGAGCGCCGAGAATTCGCAGGGCGCGTCCGCCCGCGGCACTCTACGCCGCAAGGAGCACAAGAAGGTCCTGACTCACCACCTATACTTCTGCATGCGGGACTTCGGCCACTCGATCGGCGAGGACACCGAGATCTATTTTTCCTTGTTCGACGCTAAGCGCCAGCAGTACCTGAGCGAGCGCTTCCTCGTGCGCATAAGCAAGGACGGTTTTTCAAACTACGTGGAGAAGATGCACAGCAACTGCACCATTTTCACGGATTTGGGAAATTCCGATCTGAGTCGCGATCTCTACATGATCGCACATGTGATGCGCTGCGGCCGTATGTTATACTCGGACTCCGGCAAGAACAAGACCGGCACCGCGATCTATCGTCGACCGCACGGGGTGGCGGTTCTTTCCCTGGCGGAGGCTGCGCAGGATCACACGGAAGAACTCGAAATGACCTTTAAGGTAGATAGAATTGGCGAATCAAACGCTGATCTTTTATTTAAAAAAAATGCAAAAAATTCTTTAAATATTTCTTTTGTTAATAGTTTTATAAAAAAATTTAATTTCTCAATTTTTAAAATTTCTCTCCGTCTCAGATTATCATTTTTAAGCGCAACGATATATGAGAGATTTCCGCTTTTGTGTAGGTCTATCAAGGTGAGGAGAAGGAGTTCCACCAGTTGCACGAGCAAATCATACGTAACAACAAGTGCTCTCCTCTGCCCGGACAGCCCAATTACGGAATCGTCGTATCCCTGCGTATTCTGCACGGCGAGTTGTCCCAGGTTCGGGAGGAGAACCCGTTGCTGTTCAAGAATATCTGTCTCACGAAGAAGCTCGGTTTCTCGGACGTCATTATGCCGGGCGACGTGCGTAACGATCTCTATCTGAAATTGGAACGCGGGGAATTCGAGCGCGGCGGCAAATCCACTGGCAAGAACATCGAGGTGTGATATATAAATTAGGAGGAAAATATTTGATAAATTCAAGCGCATTATTCGAGTTATTTTTGGTTCATTGCGGAATTATCAGGTGACCATCCTGGTCCTGGACGCGGACGGCCAGCCTTTGGAAGAATGTCTTTTCGGAGCCGCCGGCATGGACGGCAGCTCCGAATACCAAAGTTTGGTCATATACCATCACAACAGCCCGTCGTGGGCGGAAACCATGAGACTGGCGATACCCATCGACAAGTTCTATGGGAGCCACGTGCGATTTGAGTTCCGACATTGTTCCAGTGAGTTTCAATAAACTAAGTGGAAAACTAATTCATTCATTTTTTCTCAATATTTTCTACTTTTTTTTCATCTCTTTGTTTTCCCGAGTTTGTTCAAGACTCTTATCTGTTTTTCTTCTTCCAATGAGTAACTGTTTTTTGTTTCAGCACGCGAGAAGAACGACAAGAAGCTGTTTGCCTTCGCATTTGTCCGTTTGATGGAACCCGGAGGTGCCACTCTCCAAGACGGTCCGCACGAATTGTATATTTACAAATGCGAGGAACGCGCGAAATTGGATTCCCTGAGTTATCTGGCCTTGCCGAGCAGCGCGAGAGAACCGGTTGCTTCGGGTAAATCCCAGTTTTTTTTTTATGCACATAACTACTATATAAATTTTTCAAAATATAAAGTTCAATTTCCAGAAAAATTAAAAAAAAATTGTAAACAAAATTTCCTAGTTATTATTTAAAAATTATTATTTATTTTTGTTAAATAAAATTATTTCTTTCATTTGTGTATAGGACCCACTGTTTTCTCCAGATCACCGAAAGAAACTGTGTTCGTGCACACTTTGCTCTGCAGCACCAAGCTTACGCAAAATGTCGACTTACTCAGCCTGCTGCAGTGGAAGGCCCATCCCGAACGGATATCCGAGGCTCTTGGTCGCGTGCTTAGACTGGACGGAGAGGAGTTGGTCAAGTTTCTACAGGATATTCTCGACGCGTTGTTCGCCATGTTTCACACGGAGGACGGCAATTCTACGGCGCACTCTGGCCTAGTTTTTCAAGTTCTCGTATCTATCTTCAGTCTGCTCGAGGACTCGAAGTTCGAGCACTTCAAACCGGTGATGGACGCTTACATCTCGGACCACTTTGCCGCGGCTCTCGTGTACAAGGGCCTCCTCAGCAGCGTGCAGCACTGCGCCGACTGGGTGACCGCGGCGGAGAAGCAGGAACCGATCATGAAGTGTTTCCGCTCGCTGGAATACATCTTCAAGTTTATTATTCAGAGTCGGTTGCTGTTCGCTCGCGCAACCGCTGGCCAATACGAGGACAGCTTCAAGCGCGATCTGTACTGCGTGTTCGCAGCGCTTAACAAGATGCTCGGCATCCCCTACGAAATGGTATTGCTGTCGCAGATCGCGCTGCTGTTGTCGATCGCGGCGGTGTTCGAACAGCTCGTGGCGGTTCTACCGGTTCTCGAGGTGGCCAAGCTCACCTGCACAATGCTCGACTCCGTGCCTCGAGAGCCGTCGTTGCAGCTCACGAAAGCAAAACTGGTTGCTATCAAGAATCTCACGATGTCCAGCCTGTTCCGTGACGACGACGAGAGCCGCAACTTGTTGCTCGTCACCATATGCCGTCATCTGCGCATTCACCTGGCCCGCCGGGAAGAACTGCCGTCCTGCACCGACATTTTGGGCGAAATACTCAGCTTTCTGCACAAGCGCGGCAGGGACACAAACAAGGTCAACAACTGTATCCACCACGACGTCGAAACACTCTGCCTATCGGTACTCGACGTGCTCATACAGACAATATTGATCGTAATCAACGCCAGTGGACAAGTCCTCGGTTGTCTCGTCGCCTGTTTGATCGGATTGCTCCAGCTGCTCGACGAATACCACTACGCCCGACTCTGGGAGGAGCTGACGCACGCCGGCGATCGAAAACCGCTCAAAGATTTTCTGCTGCGAGTGTTCCTGGTGCTGCGCGATCTCGTGCGCCAGGAAGTGTTCCCGCCAGACTGGCTGGTCATCAGGATGCAGGCCAACAATGTTATCCTGCGGTCGCTGCAGGAACTCGCGCAGCCGCTTGCCTTCCGCTTCCTCCACGGCAGCTTTGACTCGCAGCTATGGTCCACATACTTCAACTTAGCGGTGGCTTATCTCACCCAGCCGTCGCTCCAGCTTGAACAGTTTTCCGAAGTAAAACGGGAGAAGATCGTGGAGAAGTACGGTGACATGAGGGTGCTCATGGGATTCCAGATATTGTCCATGTGGTCGCATCTGGGTGAACGTAAGCTCGAATTCATACCGGGTATGGTGGGGCCTTTCCTCGAAGTCACTCTCGTCCCGGAGAGCGAACTTCGCAAGGCGACTTTACATATCTTCTTCGACATGATGGAATGCGAGCAACGAGCTCGCGGCAGTTTCAAATCGGTGGAGTCAGAATTGATCGATAAGCTTGATATTCTTATCAGCGAGAACAAGGGCGACGACGAATACAGGCAACTGTTCAACACCATGTAAGCAATTACTTCAAGAAAAAAATTTCAAGAATTACTATTTTTTAAAGTCGCTATTTTAAATTTGTTTTATACGTATATGAAAATGTTACGTAAAAATTTGTCATATTTTCATGCCACTTCAGGGAACATCTTAGTGCCGTGTAAGTCTAACGTTAACATGTGATTTTATTCGAAAACATTTAGTCGTCTACTTCGTCTGATAATGAACAACACGAAACTTGCTTACAGATTGTTGGACAGAGTGCAGTCGGAAGATCCAACTTGGAAGGACAGCGGTACGGCCTTCATAACGTCTGTTACGCGTTTATTGGAAAGATTGCTCGATTATAGAAGCGTCATTCAGGGCGACGAGAATCGCGACAAGCGCATGTCGTGCACCGTAAATCTCTTGGTGCGTATTAAGAAAAAAATAAACAATCTTAATTATTTTATACAGAAATATCCCAAAAAACTTTATTTTTTTATAATGATATTATAATTGTAATATTAAAGAATTCATTGTGGAGATGTGTAAAGGGCGTTGCTGAACCAATATCCAGAGTGTTTTGCGATAAAATAAAACAATTTGTTGTAGAATAGTCCGAAACGTTTCGATTTTAATTTAAATCTTCATCAATGGGTACTAAAATAACAATATAATATTCGTGTATGTAGAAATGTGATGTAGAAATCAATTAAAAGGATGACGTATACAATGTTAATGTTACAACAAAATTGATAAATTTAAAATTTAAATTGATTAAAGTTTCTTAATATTTCTTAGATATACTTCTAGATATTTTTTCTATTTAAAAACAATTAATAAAATGTTTTTTTCGCAATATTTTAAAATTAGTTCGGGTAATATTCGGGGTCTTTCTTACATGAGATGCAAATCTAGCATCCTGTAGGATTTTAAGGATTGAAATCTCAATTCAAAAACTCACTTATAAAAATTTACAAGTGAACGCATTATATGTGTATACATATATATATATATATATAGATACACGTACAGTTTCCGCTCAACATCCTGGGAACGGCTCGTATGGCCTTATATA
>QVOA01005914.1:0-15894 GCA_014825685.1 Pseudomyrmex cubaensis | reverse complement strand
CCGCCAGACCGTAGCAGAGCATGAGCGGAGCCCGAGACCCAAAATGCCCAACACTGCTCTAACAATAAGCTCTTCTGATTCCAGGGGGGAGGGGCAAATGCCCCTTCTTGCCCTCCCCTGTGGACGCCTATGATTATGTGCATTTTGGAAAGTGTAATTGAAAAGATCTTTAAAACGTCAGTGTAAGATCTTAATTTATCTCCCCATCCCCTCATTATCAAAAGCGATACGTTCTTGTTCTGAGAGACGTAACATTTTTACAAATTAAAAAAAGCAAGAATTAATAGGATAGTAATAACTTTAATTTACTTCAACGTAGATAAGACAAAGTAGAGCCAACTTGCAAACCGTTTACGACGTATCTAAACCAATTAGAAATCCAAGAAGCTGTTGGACTTGCAATTGCAATCCGATAATATTAAATAAATAATGTAGCGCACATTAGATATTTTACTGAGTGAGAGAAAAGAACTACAAAGAAATTACGGAACACTCCAAAATGTCGCGATTTAGTACGGAGATATTGACTAACTCATCTAACAGATTTATAAGTAAAGAACACATTTACATAGTATTATCGGACGAATGATCGGTTACTAATATTAGACAACTGAATCATAATTATCTATCGTAAAGTTATCGTAAAGATATCTTATCGTAAAGATATCGTAAAGATAATGCTAATACCGGCGATACTCTAATATTCAACTCTTATAACTCAAAAAGTACTTAATGTAAATAAACTTTATTATAGTGTTTTGGAAAGCTCTTGAGTTAGGCTATAAGAATCTGTAATACAAAATAGGGAGTTCAATCCAATTCAAAGTCACAGTAATACAATTAAATAGATCTTTTTAAGCCATACTACTTTTGTTTGAAACACTTTTCTGTAAAACTTACATTTTCTGAGATATTCAGGTGTTCCGGTATTTTTTTTCCATCCTGTATATCTTCGCCTTCATTCCTCGCATTGCACGTTTGTTCGAAGTAAAACTATTTGCTTAACGCAAAAACCTCGCAAAAAATGTGCTAAGTAATAGAACGATAATTGAAAAAGTCGGAAAAATAATGCATTAAAATTGCGAAGGTACGAAACCGGTCGGCAGGTGACCCACGTGGTCCACATTGTTTTTTGTTTACATCGGGATACTCATGTACGATATCGTGTTTTACGAACCTGTGCCGAAATTTGAATCCGACCGGATTCTCAAAACCGCGATCGTGCTTCGAATGTCATGATTTTGTTTGTTTACAACACAGCTCGATCTGCTTTACATTTTAAAAAACGACTTAGAGAAAAAACGTAATCGCGAATTATCTTGCACGAGAAATTAACGAAAACGCCATATTATCAACCCCGATATGATCTAGATCGACGAACTGGCATACATTGTCTGTGTCACGGCGAGAGTGAAATTCGCCGGAAAGAAGAGGAAGAGAAGAACATAAGGTGGGGCGACCGCTAAGCGCATATCGCGAGGAATACAAAATGATTGACCCGCATATTTTGATATGTGCGTCGCGTCACGAGAAAAGAAGACACACACCGGCGGCGCGACGCTTCGAATTAAATTACTTCGAAATTATGTACCCCGATGCTGAAATTGGTCCTCCGCGGTCCGTGCGTGGTTTTTTGACAAGGCACCGTTACATACCGGTCATAAAACCGGGTCGATTTTAAGACTGGTTCCTGCAGGCGATTTTGCGAACGTCTTGCACGTCCCGCGATCGGATGCTTTTTTGCCCGGGGTAAATGCGTACTTTGTTAGCATAGACATATATAACTAGACCTAGCATGTCGTATATCTCCGTATGATATTCATTGGGAATTTAGGACTTGAGTTTAGCCATATACATATACACCTAGATCCAACATGTCATATATGTAATTTGTTATGATATTCATTCGATTTGGCAGAGCGGAGAGAGAGGCAAACCATAAGGGATATCTTTTTTTCTGCGCGCACATTACTGACAGCATAATGACAACAATGGCCGGCAATTGGCTGAAAGTATCGTCGGATAACTTTTTTATCATAGATATGTATAAATTATATGCATAGATATATAATTATACTAGTGGACATTGTGTTACATGGTGTCTTACTGGAAAGCACTATATATTTTTTTAGGTTAGAATCTGTGTCCTACAATAACTGTCACGCTCGTTATTAAACGACTACGCATCCTACCTGCGCAGACAAAAAGAGAAAACTTCTCCTATGTTTTGCCTGTAAGAAATATCTCTGTTTTTTTCTGTGCGCACATTAATGACAGCAATGCTTTTGATTGCTTACAAACAACTATGTTTATACATTTTTTTAAATTTATACAGTCTTTTTAACATATCCTTTAACCATCTGAACGATTTTTGCGAGCACACACATACACACTTTCTCTCCTTCGTTTATTAACTAGGATATGTTCCAAAGTCCTACCTTAGTTACTAAAATGCTATATTTTGTCACGTGTACTATAGTTTTTGGTTACTAAAGTCGGATTTTGTAACGTACCCCTGGGAGAGGAGAATCAAGGGGTGCTTTCCAACTACGTACACAGGCGACACTGTGTAACAAGTGTCCACTAGTGTGAGTGAGACACACTGATATGCTCTTTCTCACACTAATGGACACAGTGTCGCTTGTGTACGTAGTTGGAAAGCACCCAAGCTGTGCTAGGGGAAAAAAAGGCGGATAAAGTAGGAAATAGCGCGGAATTAGCGAGACATCCGCTGACAGCCAATAGCTGTGGAGTGGGAAGGCTTTCTAGTAGGGGAGGGTCACGAAACGGACGAGTTTTCGTCCATTCCAATTCTCTTTTTTTCATTGTGTGTGTGTGTGTGAACTCAGAATACATATATTTTCCTAAGTTAGAATCTGAGTTCTAAATGGCTGTCACGTTCAAAAGACACATCCTACTTGCGCAGACAAAAAAGAAATCTTTTCCTATGTTTTGTCTATATAAGTGCGATCAAAGTCTGACTACAAAATGTTTCGAAGCATCGATCTATCTTTATTCTACATTTAACGAGAAATAAAGATAGAAACAAAACATTTGTAGTGATCACATCCTTTGTCCGTTCTGCTAGAAATACTCATAGTCTAGTTATATATGTGTCTATATTTTATTAGCGACCTAGCATTCATTCAGGTCACGTCCGAGCGATTGTTAATTCAAGAATCATTTGCCATCCGTTAATTTGAGAAAGTTTTCTCGATCCGAGTTATTAACCCTCTCTAGCCTGATTTTCCGGCGTATGTCTAAAGATAGATTCGCGGTTGAGTTGCAACGAGTCAATTTCGAAGATAAACGCGATGTGTTGAGTATACCGTCTCTCACTCACTTCGGGCGCGTTAAAAACGAAGCGCCCCGATCTTATATGCATCTGTACACGTGCGGATGCACATTTTATGTTCCCTCACATCAAAATGCAGCGAATTCCTGACCTAGTGCCTTCTATATACTCGCGCTTAACGGTAGTATCGTAATTCGCCGCACTTTAAAGAATCGCACTCTCGGCGACAAAAAAAAAAAAAAAAAAAAAAAAAAAGAAACAGAAGATCTTCTGATCTTATCGAGTCATTAAAATTGTTCGTTTGTCAGTTGCTCCGTTTATTTTATTAGATTTGTTAGGTTTTGTTAAAACAAGATTTTTGCTAAAATAGAGATTACTATTATAATAACATCTAAAAAAAGGAAACACACTATATTTGTTTCTTGATGATCTGCGTAACTCAAATTTACATTTTTTGTTAGTACATGCAATTAGGATTATTCGTTACTAGATTTGTTTCACTGATCCTCGAGGCTCACTTATGTGCGCGATATTGCAGGTCTTATTGAATTACGGCGTTGAGGCAGGCATGAACACGTAGCCATGTGTATCGAAGAGTAATTATTGTGCGGTCGTGTAATCTGGCTATTTTCTAGTACACACGACACGTACGGATGTTTTTTTAGATAAATAATTGGATTGGAGATTACAATGTCGTAATTATCAGAAAAGAGCGCATTTACAAATGTTGCAAAAATAATAAGGATTTTATAATAATACGAATATCCATTCATCTACTTACTTACCTATTTATCTCTGTTGACACACTATCATCATCATCATCATAATATATATATTATATATATATATGTATGTATGATGTATATGATAGATAGGTAAGTGAATATTTATATTAGTATAAAATCCATTTTATAACATCTTTTTTGAAATCATTTTTATAACATTTTTTTATTACTCAAAAAGTTCTTAATAATTACTTACAGAGAGAGGCACAGACGTTCGGGTTATCGATTTGCTACAAATTTTATTTGTTCGTAAAAGACAAACACACAATTCCATGCTCAAGTAGCAAAGTGCACGTCTCTAGCATTCACGAGAAAATCTATCAATCTTTTCTGGTAACTTATATACCAGAAACATAGTAATTGTAAGCAAGAAGCTGTAGTCCAGTGGTTAACGTACTTGCTTATGAATTCTGCAGTTAAGTATTTGAAATTCCGTATATGTGATTTGTTCTTTAATAAAAATAATTTTTTATTGTATTAATAAAAATCATATTATTAATAAAAATTATATATATTTTTGTTTAAAATATTATTTTTTTATTTATTATCACATTTCTATTTACGAATATATATTTTAATGTTATTTTAATGGTTAATGAAAATTGAATTGCCAATTTGTAAAAAGTTTCAAATTTTTTATACTTTTGTAATATTTCAACATTCAATTCAATCAAGTCAGATAGTAATTCGAAAATTCTATATGAAATAGAATTTTTCATTCAAAAGTAAAAGAAAAGTGTAACTTACTTTTAATGGATCTTATGAATATGAATTAACAACGGCTAGGCGAGTTTCTTTCGACCTTTTATTTATTGTCCATTACTTAGTCCTTACCTAGTCCTACCAAGGGAGCCAGTTTTTTTTCTTAGAAGAAGAAAAAAAGGACTTGCTTGATTAATGGGATGTTATTTCTATTCAAGAGATTAGGTCCCGTTATTTTGAAATGGAAAATTTCAAGAAGGAAAGGATTTCACAAAGTCCATCCCATATTAAATTTTCGTAAAAAATGTTTTCATTTATAAAATTTATGAATCATTATCTGACTCAACCAAATTTTTTTATCTGACTCAACCAATTTTTAATTACAATACAAAAATATAAAAATTTCGAAACATTGCAAGTTTTAAAAATTTGCAGTTGAATTTTCATTAGCTTAAAATAACAAAAAAATATACTCCTATGTATGAATATAACAATAAATAAAATATATGATAATGTTTTAAACAAAAATATATATGGTTTTTATTAATAATATGAGTTTTTTAAATATAATAAAAGATTATTTTTATTAAAAAATCACATGTACCAAATCACATGTACGGAGTTGAAAATCCTTGACTGCAAAATTCATAAGCAAGTACGCTATCCACTGGACTATCGCCTTCTTGCTCACGATGATGTTTCTGGTATATAAGTTGTCACAAAAAGATGTTCTCACAAATGCTTGAGAAGTGTACTTTGTTGCACTTGAGCTTGGAATTGTGTTTGTTATTGTTTACTAACATGTAAAATTTGAAGCAAATCGGTATCCGCATCAACACGCTTGAGAGCGTTTATAACGTAGGATTTTCCGCATTAATCGCATTACTCGTCGGATATACATATACTTATCGCACATACGAAAGCGAATGTGGCAATTCCCGTTGCCACTATGTCACGTACGATTACAACGGTTTGAATGAAAATCGCATATATAAAACAGAATAATCAAATAATACAATAGCTAATTATCATAATTGCTATACTATTTTATTGCAATTACATATATCTATTTCATGTGAATATAGAACAATAGAAATAATTCTACTTTTTTCTTATAAATATATGTCTGAAAGAAAAACATGAAATTTAGAAAAGTTAGAAATTATCAGTTAAAAATTAATAAAAATATTAATACGTTAAAAGCAATAAAGAAAGAATTTATATCTGTGTACTTTATAGTTTTTGTGTATATAATATAATTATATAGATTTTTACTTAAATGTTCGAAAATAAACAAAAACAATTGGAAGAAGTTAATAAGAAGAATTTTATTATAAAACAAATGAAGACTCAAGTCACAAGAGGATCGATTGAAGATCTCTCACCTCGTGTGGGACACGTGGACGATCATTAGGTCGAGGCCCGGATATAATACCACCTGTGTTCTGGCACCTGCATATACCAGATTTAAAACCAGTCAAGTGGGCTCCTGGGGCGAGTTACATAGCTTATGGAAAATCCGGATTTCAACGTACGAAACGCTGGTTACAAAAGGCCACGATCTTTGATGTAACTTATAAGATTCTGCCTACTCTCACGAAGGAGGGCGGAGATAATTATTACTTGCTTATGTTGAATGCGATAAGTTAATAACTAATAGTTTAGTCATGTCTTGTAATTATAGAATACCTGTAATTAATCAAATCTTTTGACACGTTATCGGTGCGCGTGTTTCCGTACAAAATAATAATATATTCAATCTATATTACGTTTATATATACAACGTCTTATATTAAATATATTAAATTTATTTCACAATAACGCAGATTTTTTTCACCAAGTTCGTTGCATACCTATCATTCGGGATATAAATGAAAGAAATTTCCGTCGGTATTTCAGAAAATATATATTCAAGCTGATGAAAATGTACACAACCGTTATGCATGTGGTCTAGTCGTCTAGTCGTGGTTCAACTAGTGTAATCATAAGCTTCGAGTAAATCCACCACACGTGCCTAACCATGGAGATTAATCCGTTCGCTGCAGCTCTAACCGGCGTTCGTCCCGGGAGATCCCACCTGTTTGTTTCATTGCAACGCGCGCACACATAGAAATCTTTTTCGTACGGATACACAGAAGAAAAAAACGTTTGATGCTCGATTAAGCGTAACATCGCGAAGAGGCACCTACCTTGTGGCCGCTTATTACTATACCGTAAAATATTTCATTACGAAAACGTTCGAACGCTAGAATGTTCAGTTGCGAAAATAAAAGCTACATCGCTTTCCGGTTAATGATTCCGGCGTTTCTTGATTGTGCAATATTACAATTATTACAACATTTTAGAGTGATCACGCGGGAGAAAATTCGATGCCGGATCATCGTGCTAACGTGAGTGAAACACATTAAATTATATCATTTAGTTATCGTATATAATTATCTCACCTTGATTTCAGCAGCAGGCGAGATACTTCGCGACGATGACGCGCGCGCGCGGAGCGCGGCGATTCGCGGCGAATGTATATACGCCGGCGGTGCGGGTGATATGTAGGGTAAATCTTGACACACACTGATTAACAGAGCTGATTAACAATGGAACAACTGCCCGACGCTGCTAGATTCAATGCTGCGGCGTTTCCTCGCTGCAACGACCGATGCAATTGCCGCGTCGGAATTCGTTTAATTTACGCGCGCATCACCTTCTATTTTTTTCGTAAAATTCCGACGTTACACCGCGTTCATCTCGCGTATCTCCAACATTGTCGAACGTAAAAGAGGAAGGAAAAAAAAAAAAAACAAATGGAGCAAGAGAAGAGTGTAAACGAGCGAGTAATCCAGTTTTCTCGCGGTTCGTTGTTTAACAGGTGTTTCACGTTCTCCGGAGAACGGAGCGAATATCGCCTCTTCTCGACCGCGACTCGCGATTTATCATCGCAAAGCTGACGACGGAGCGATTGCCGTCGATTCTACTTATTATCCGCGACGCTTCATCTCACGCGAACTCATCGCGACCGTCTTCGCGCTCGCAAATTCCACTTGACAACTCGCATCAGATGACTCGTTTTACGATCGAGTTGTTTGAAATCAAATCACCCGGCGCAATTAATCAAAAATATCAGCAAACCCGGCGAATTCGGCGATGTGAATCAAGTGCCTCTTTAAGTTCTAGCTACATTAATTCGCGTGAACAGTTTTTCCGGAGTTTTGTTTTGCGACACTTTTGTGCACGATCTTTCACGTCTACCCCGATCGTTTCAGGACACTTCTACCGTCGTCTTTTTTCATCGCGGTGCGCGAAACGGATTCGCTTCCGTTCATTCGCTCACCGACTTTCAGACTGACATACTATCAAGCCATTACACGCGGCGCGCTCGGTCTCTGACTTCGTACGAGCGCGCCGCGTGCGTGGCTTAATCCTCCCTCCTTCCATTAACATGCGGCACCCTTCCCTTATGTGTGGAGGCATTTACGTCGTAAGATATTCGGAACAAAAGAACGAAGAACGACACGGAAAAGGAAGACAGGCGTTACGCAAATGAAACACATCGGCCAAGCGGAGAATGAAAAAGGGAAAAAATCGAGGAAAACGTCCACGAAGATAGCGGTAAATAGAAAATGCTGCGAAAGGACAAAAAAGGGGTTAGGCAAAAGTAGTTATTGCTTAAAAAAAAAGGTAAATAAAAACAACTTAAGGGTCGACTGGAATCATACAGAAACTTCTATCGCAGAAAAAAAGATATCGTTAAGTTTTGACTTTTAAGTTTTTACTGCGGTTTTTATTTTGATCACTTGTCCAAGAAATCGCGCTCTGCAGCATCTACAAAAAAAAAAGAAAAAAAGAAAAAAAAAAAAAAAACAAAACTATCTACTTAATTACGAATGATGATGATTTCCTTTGATGTATTTTCTCTTTGGCCGAAAAGCCCGAATGAAATCTTTCACTACCATCAGATGTTTCTGCACGATTTCTGCCGTACCTTGAATGATTTCTCAACATGATTTATCATATTTATTTGCAAAAAGAGATGATAGAACGAGGTCTTACTAATACTAAACCTCAATCTTTACGAAGGCTCACGCGATCCTCGTAGTGTGCGCTTGGTCGTGCGAGATATCGATGCGCCATCGCGAAAAAACTATCATTCTCATTAGATCTTCACTTACTTACAAGAGACAAGGAACGAGATATATTTCGAGAATGCGAAGAAGAATCTCGGAAGACGAGACGTCGGACACCCCTGCAGCACACGACGTTAAAGGACGCGCGCGAGTCTCGCGTTTGTAACAAGTTGTTCAATTCAAACAAATCACGTACGAAAATCCGAGTAGACAAGAGAGAACGAAAAAAAAAAAAAAAAACAATGGGCATATACATTATGACTATTACGTAATCATACATATAACGCTGTGTAAACATGCTTAAATCTTAAATCAATAATTAGCCGAAGCTTAAACGCCTACGTTAAGTCGGTATTATGGCACCTGTACATTTTGCGCATTGTATACATGTGAAAACAAACTTAAAAAGTGGTACATTCTTAAAAATCACTTAAACGATAAATTTCTGTGCGCGTTCAGTTATTGTCCAAGAACGATATGCTTATCTGCGCGGAGAGTGAAACTGCCCACGTGATATTCTCTCTCCAACAGGTTCGTGCAGCTAATAAAACTTAATCTCTCAATAGCCACAAATCTATGTCGGTGACTCGCGTATATATGTGCGTCCGTAACACACATATATTAGAACACCGATTCTCAAGCCACCGCACGTGTTCGAGTCGGTGTTTATGTTTGCGATCTTGATTATTGCGTACGTTCCGAGTACAGCACAGTCAAAACGGCTATATCATTCGCGACGTAGAATCAATAATATCAGGTGATGACAAAAGACGCGATGATGTGATAAATTTCTTCAAATAAAAATCAGTCGTGCGTGCTGCATCAACATCAATTGGGCAGTTTTTGCGCTTTTCCGATAGAAGAAAAGTTCAACATCAGAAAAATAAAAAGGAATTTAAAATCTTTCTTATTGCCATATCGATATTTATGTTTATCTCAGTGTTTTTTGTTCAATAATAAATACGCACGATGTTCAGTATGTGTGAAAAGACCGAGATGAGCATAAACATCGACAATGATGAGCGTGCGTCGCAGCATTTTGCAGATTCTAACTGAACACACAGTAAGTACATACTTTGTCCTACCGATAACACTTTTCCGGAAGAGTCTTAATTCTAATCGATTATGAGTAGAAAGACGCAATTGTCGTTTTCCTTCTTGTTTCCTTCGTTGTCGAAACTTCGATTGTGTAACGAATTAAGTGCGTTCGCCATTTCAGGTGAATTGTTCAACATCGTTGTTGTACAATAGTCGCGAGTGTACGCTAAGTGACATCCCGAAAAAAAGTTGGGATATAAAGGCACGCTTAATTCTACGTCATTAAGTTTTGTACACTAGCCGGACCGAGATCCTGTAAAAATCTTGTACATGTTCAATATACAAATTAATTAGCAATAACTCGCGTTCTAACAGACGGAGAAGTATTGAGAGATTAGGACACTCGACGTACTATTATGACAAGTCCAATTGACAAAACAGTTTAACAATGATCCTGCACACACGCACATACAGGATGTCTCGTAATTCACAACTTTAGTATACACATGTTTCTCTTTGAAAGACATCCTGTAAAATCTCTTCCAAATCAAAGTTTCAAATTTTTCTTTCGCCCGTATACTAATCTCTGTTATCAATTCTTAGTAAATATATTACGTATATAAACTCCCAAGTTATGTAGACCCAACTGTTTTTTTCTGTTCTAATATTTACAGTCAAGGGATGTCGCGTATCCCTGATTTTCCTTTCTCTTTTCTCTATCTATCTATCGGGTATATCATTCCCGATAGGAATCTCTGATTTGTTGCCGACTTAAAAGCCGGATTTTCTCAGCGACTCCATTCTTAATTTCACAACCCTAATTTCTTTTTTTAAATTTTTTTAAATTTTTTTTTAATTTTTTTTTACCGTCTCTTTCTTTTCACGAACATAAAATTAAAGGAAAAAGATAAAGAGCAAACAAAAAACATAAAACAGCGAGAAAATCGACTGCTTGTTACTTGTTTAAAACGGGGCAGAAAAAAATGAAATAAAAATAAAAAAGGAAAACAAAAAAGAACATCGCCACAAAAAGAACAAGATTAATGTTTTTGACACTTTGAGGGACAATTGAATTTTATAATATTCAGAAGAACCCCTCAAAAAGTCGAAAAGAAACAATAATGGAAAATTCTTATAGTGTAAAAAAGATTTTTCTAAACACTTAGTTTTAACATTGTTAGCTTTTTTGCAATAATGATGTGTTCACAAGATGAAAAATGTTCATATATCTCATTTTTGACTTTTTTCTTTTCTTGTTTAAAAAATGTAAAATATAAATTTCCGTCTTTTATTATTCTCTACTTTGCACAATCTATTTTTATTTGAAGAGTTGCCATTCATGGAATCTTGTCTTGATTATAGCAAATATTTTTAACTAGATAAGTAAATCGGGTCGTTTTTTTGTGTGTCAGATTAGCTGCATTTATGTTAGATTTATAATTTCACCTTGCGATGTGAAAACTATAATATCACCGCATTATAATTTCTTTATCATTTCCTTTTCACCAATCTCTTTTTTTTCTTCGCCTGTCTTTTTCTCACTTTTACGTCAAATTTTATCACACCGCTTTCTAGTTTTTTCTTAACAAAAATCTCCTCCAACTGCTAGAAATTTAACTATCTTATTATTATAGTATATGTATATGACTATTGCGGTATATTAAAATATAATTTTTATTTCAGTTGTTTAATACATCGAACAACCGTGTCAATGAACACAAGTTCACATTCTTTCACGTTCTTTTCATAAAATCCCAAAGAATCCCGATAGTTTACGTAACGAATTTGCTAACAAACGTTACTACATATCACTTAGCAAAAACTTTCTCAAGCAATCTTAATTGCGTTTTCTCGTATTATCAAAATTGGGGAAAGTTCTCTCAATGTCACGTTACGTTATAATCGCACATACTTTCTTTACATACTCAGCAAAACGTTTTCGCTTAACGGGAGCGTATCTTTCGTCGGTTTTTTACTAAACATCTCTGTTATAACGTATAGCAGAAATATTTCATAGAAAAACGACAAAAGATTACACTGATTCTTTATAAAACACAATTAATAATTGTAAAAAAAAAAAAACAAATAGTCTTTGGTTTTTGTGTGTTTCCCAAAACATGTGTATTGTGTGTGTATGTATATATGTGTGCACGCGCGCCATTTTTTCATGTTTTAAACTATTTAAAACAGGATGCGATTGAACAAGTGGTACAACAGAAAAAAAACCGAGATAAAAGTAATTCTTTATACAAAAATAAGTCAAAAATGCGAAAAATAAAATTTTATTTCTCTAACTTTTTATTTTGTGATTTTTTATTTGTCATTTTATAATTTTTTATTTATCATTTTGTCGTTTAGTTGAAAAAATTTATTCCGCACTTTCGAATTATTTAATTACTTCTTTCTCGGTTGCACCATTATTTTGATCGCATTCTGCATAAGATGTATAAAGCTTTCCTATAATTTTATTCCATTCTATTATTTCGTTTTGTTTTCGATTCATGTATGCAAATGACAAAAGAGCGTTAGTCTCTGGATTTCGATTTATATGCGCAAATGCATTACCCTGATATTGTACAATTTTGATTCAAAGTATGATTCATATACAACAACGCGACATAAATGCAAACTGCGAAGGCAAAAAAAAAATATTTATAACAATATCTAAAGCCATATTAAATGACAGTTAAACTACAAAAAAAAACGACTCGAACTGAAATGAGACAATCGGAAAGCTTTAAAATATTGTCGGAGACAACAACAAACGTATAAAATGATATATCTCCGACAAATGGAACTTATATAAATGTATATTGATGTAAGCTATTCTGTTAATGCATTCCTAGAAAAAGATTCATTTCTAAAATCCGTATTTCATAAAACGGATTTGGCTGACTTATACGTAAAAAAGACGTACGCATATGTGTGTGTGTGTGTATATATGTATATATATATGTATGTATATAATATATATATATGCGCACACATGCGTGTTATATGTGCTGTATGTTTTACAGTCTCATAATTTTAAGTCCATGTTTTCTTTATAAATTCGCATATAAAGTTGGATACATAATTTATAATATATATCGAAATATAATCTACATTTCAATATATAACAACGTAAAAATCGAGAAAAACATTTGTGTGAGCAGGAACGCTATTGCTAGAAGTAATATATAGTTTCAATATAGGGTCTCTAGGCCGCGTAAATTTCTGGGGATTCTAGTCTAACTAACAACCGCGTACGTCTCTACAGTAAGTATAGTACGAAGAGCAAATATTATTTTGTACTTGTACAGTTTCTTTTTTTTTTTTTAGTTTTGTTTTTAATAAAATGCTTATATAACTGTTTCAGACTTGTTTCTCTTAAGGCAGAGTTCCATAATGCTCGGCTGACACTTTGGCACTCGTTGGTTTTGGTTACTTGTTTTATCCCTGCATGTCACTGGTTATACCACTCTGATACTAATGCTCTAGAAATAGCGTTCCTTATGTGCTAAGTGAGCATTTATTTCCTTATCACATCGATATGTATTCAGATCTCATATTTGCTGATAGAAATCAGAAGTTTTCGTTTTTCGTGTCGTTTATGTCATTACATGTAAATAAAGGACAGAAGTCCTATGACCTCGTCATTTGAATAGTCACTAATCGAAAAAGTAAAATACAATATGTTGATTTAGCAATCTTTTTAAAACGACACGTCGTAACATTGCAATGGCTTGATCTTTTGCACGCTATTGTTTTGATAGTGTTATCGCTGGTATATATTTAAAATAAAACAATAATTTTTTTATGAACAAACTAAAATTCACATTTTGAGTAAACAATTATAAATTTGTTCCCTGATGCAACGATAACGATCATCGATTTCTAAGAAAACATTTTTGGAGATATTTGTGTTTTCTCTTGTTTATATCATTACAATGTCAAGCTGTCATGCACTCTCTTCTTCTCTCTCTCTCTCTCTTTCTTTCTTACTTAGAGAAAACAAATCTAAAAATTTGAACAAAAAGAGAAAAGAAGATAAAAGAAAGGGAAATAATGATTGAAAAGAATAGTAGACATTGTAAATGACAATTACTTTTCCGCAAAAATACAAAATTGTACCGGTTATGCATTAAAATGATCTTGCAATGATAAAATGAGGACATGAGAAACAAATTCATACAAATTCTTTCGAAAGCCATAATTGTTGCCGCTGCAGTAGTACATTACTATCGCTTTTAATGATTAAGATAAGAATCACATCTTATCCAATCGTTTACTTAAAATGCAGAAACATCAACTTTATTAGCTCCAAAGAAAAAAGATTATCTTTTTACAATATGTGCATGCAGCGGCAAACAAGTAGAAATATTTCATTGTATTTACAACGTGCCATTTTAAAGAGTTCATCATTATGCTAATATTTAATTGTAATTCATGTACAATACATGTTGTACATAGATATAAGCGTGATATTACGCTTCTTGAAAAAATAACAGAACTTGAATGAGATGGATTCTGAAATTAGAAATCGTGATAAGGTTTTACTTATTCTATTCGCCTCTGTTGTTCGATGTGTTTTGACGAGCATAAGGTCTGGCGACAGCAAGTTCCATCAACATTCGCAGAGAGTCACCATTATCTTGATGAAAATAAGCATTTTCCAGACTCCCGGGTGGCATGCCGCGACTGTCGATTTCAATCTGTTGCTGTTGTTGAACTTCAGGAGTAGCCGAAAGATGATCTCGCGGAGCGCTCCAATAAGCAGTAGGTTCAGTCGGTGATTTTTCGCTTGAGGAACTTTCAGGACTGGTGTTATTTCTGTACATATAAAAGACGTTACATTTATATTATGCATAAGCAAAACACACAACATATAACACCGTATTTTACCCAAAATACACGTGTTATTTATTGTTAGTCATGTTTTTAATTACTTTCAATTATTGCTGGACAAAAAAAAAGAATTATAATGCGATCTGCTTAGCAAATGTTGGACGCTCACAAACCATTAGAAAGCAATAGCAAATTCTTGCAAAAAACAAAATGCTTTCTTTTGTTTGAACTTGCCTTGGTCGAGCAGGAAGATGAGAGACAGCACTGTCGTCTAACTGCTCGACTTGGGCTTCCGCATATGGGCGAACGATTACGTTGGGCCACCGTATCGAAGGGCGGTCCTCTTCACTGTGATACCCATTGAGACTGCTCTCATAATCGTTCGGACTATCTTCGCTTCTGCGGAAGCAAATCTTGTGTGATATATCTATTTTCTCATCTATTTCATTCTTCTTATGTAACGTTCTTCTTACATATGTATATATGTACGTATAAGAAAATGTACATGATAGTTTTTGAATACGTTTACTTTTATTTCGTAAATAATATTTTAGAAGTGTTTGTCACTTATTCTTACAAAATTTAAATATAAAATAATTTTAGACCCTCTTTACATAATAATCTAAATCTTTATGCCTTTAGCATAATAGACAAAATAGAAATAAGAATAGGAATTAATATTATATAAATATTTAGAGAAGAAATTTAAAATAATGTTATATTAAACAAGAGAACGGAATAGATTAATTATTCGAAATTCTTCTTTTTTAATGATGCATTAATTTTATTCTATTTTCTTGTTTTGTAAAGAAATAATTCAAATATTTTATTTAATATTTATTCCTATTCCTAATTATTTTGTTTATTGTGCTCAGGACCTTACAGCAGACTTTCGCTATAATGCCGTTATAAAGACGGAAATTTTCGCTCACTAACGTGCGCCAGGCTAAAGGTCGACGCGGATTGGCCTGATTTATTCAATAATTACTCCTTTCATGTAATAAAGGAGTAATTAACAAAGTAGGATAAATCACGCTCGCAATAACAACAAACAGATAAGGTGAAGGTCTAGATCGAGCAATATATGGTTGGTGAATATATTTTCAGACAATTTAAAATTACAGATTAC
>QVOA01005913.1:0-13094 GCA_014825685.1 Pseudomyrmex cubaensis | reverse complement strand
TTTCGTAGTCGTTGTACTACCTTGTTAATAATAAAAATTTTAAGAACTTCTTGAGCTCGAAATAGACCTATTTTTGGATTTTTTATATTCAATTTTATTATTTGTAATTTTCATTCTCTTTAATAAAATTATTACTATTATTATTATATTAAACTTGACGCTAGAAAATTACATAACTATAACAAAAAAATTGATTTTTTTTTTAAAGTCAATATTCTTTTTATTTGTTTTTTGTCAGTTTATTCGCGGCTTTGAACCAAAGTGCTTGGAAATCTCGTAAAATCCGACAAACAGTCGTATATTTGCTCGTACGTTTAAGAGATTACGATGTAATCTGCAATTGACACAATTACACGCTTTGCGTATCTCGCCGATATCTCGTCTTGAATATTCTCGACAACTACAACGCGATCGAATGAACGACATAAGTAACGAAATACATACATACACGTTTTACATGATTCTGTAGGTCGTTAAAAGTGGTGAGCATGTTACTCGGCTTCGGAGGTGGCGTTCTCTTTAGCACGACGTTTCTTCATCTGATACCGGAAGTCGCGGAAGGCGTGGACGAACTCGTCGAAGACGGTAAAATGGAGGAACAGAGATTTTCAGTGGCGCAGGCTCTCTGTTGCACCGGGTGAGTCAATTCCTTATGACTCAATTATACATGTGTAGATATATAATATAAAAACGTGTATAAACTAAAAAACACTGGTGAAGGTTGAAAAAAAAAAAAAAAAAAAAAAAAAAATCACAAAGAACATTTCTTATGCCTGTTTCCACCATCTTTGATGAACTTAATCGATCGATTATTCCGTTGGAGCCGATCAATCGTATCGACTGATTGACCGAAATGACCAATCCCGCGATTGACTAGCAACCGATCGATCGGGCGTTAATCGAATGTAAAAATCTCCAGAACATACAGTATGCAATTAATCGATATGCAATTAATGATTTTTATATAATTATTTAATTTTTTTGATATCGTTGATATCAAAACGATATCTAATTATTGTTATTGATAACGCTCAATTGTTTATAATAATTCTGCTTCCGATGTCGTTGCAACGAATAAATAATTTTTACACTTTGGAATCAATAAATTAATTTATGTAAACTTTTTTCACGCAGGTTCTTCATTATGTACCTGGTAGAGGAGTCTGTGCACACGTATTTGAGGAAGCGACAAACGAAACAGCAGGTCAACACCAAGAAGGACGTGAATCGCAGCACGAACGAATTGGTGGAGAACGGTCAAGTGTCTTCGTGCGCCAGCAACGGACACGCACACACGTAAGACTGTTTATGATTTAAACTTCAAAAATACAGACATTATAAACTTTATCGGAGGCGCCGATGACACTTTTAACGCGACGCGAAGAAACGCCGACAACTTCAATCATTTTGTAATTTATAGGGGCCACAGTCACTTACCGGAGATAATAACCGACGACGACGACGACGACTTCGTGATATCGTCGCTCAGAGGGTTATTAATAGTTCTCGGTTTGTCCGTGCACGAGCTGTTCGAGGGACTGGCAATCGGTTTGGAGAGCTCGGCCAGCCATGTCTGGTAAATTGCGGACTACTATGTACTAACTGATTCGAGTCGCGTACGCGCTCGAATCAAATGGATCATTGAATCGAGCGCTCCCTCGGCGAAACGAATACACGAGAGAGCGACATGATAAACGACACGAATTCCGTTTGCAGGTATATGTTTCTCGCGGTGGCGTCCCATAAATTCGTGATAGCCTTCTGCATCGGCGTCGAGCTCGTCGCTTCCAGAACCAGACGATATCTGTCGATAATTTACGTGTTCACGTTCGCCGTGGTGTCGCCGTTAGGAATCGGCATCGGGATGGCTCTCGTCGGAGGTGGCAGCGCGGCCGCGAGCGGACCGCTGGCTGTGATATTGCAGGCGAGTTTCATTCAGAGATAAAAACGACTTCGACGCGTGTTTTAATGTAAAAATATAATATGTATCATTATATGTATAATGATAAATATAATATATCATAATTATATCGATATAAAAGTCGAGACTCGTAGTACGACTCGTTTTTTGTAGTTGTAGAAAATTACAACAAAAGAATCGGCAAGAAACAATTACAGATTTAGACATTCGCGTCCAAAACAAAATGCAATGTAATCGCATAGAGATCAATTGCGTGACGTAAAAATTATGATACACAAGTAAGACAAATATTCTTACAATTTCTTCTTCACATTGCAGGGCTTGGCGTCAGGCACTCTGCTCTACGTGATATTCTTCGAGGTTTTGCAAGAACATCGAACCGGACTCAAACAGTACATTTCGATACTCGTCGGTTTTCTCGTGATGTTCGGCCTGCAGATGCTGAGTAAGTATAAACACAGTCTTACACATTAATTCGCAATTTAATACATAAAAAAAAACCGATATTCAGCATTAGGCACAAGTGTTTTTCCGGAGAATGTGTCATGTGCGCATCAATTATCTTTTCGTGTGAATTGACTTCTTCGAACAAATAAAACTATGAGAAGTTTAGCAGATAAGAATATTATATTTTGCGCGCGCGCGCGCATGCACACATGCTTCTTAGTCATCGACTTTTAATTATAAAGATTATTTGCATTTCAATCCTTTCTCGAGTGTATCTCAGCCTTCTAAAAAAAAGGTAACAATACAATTAATATAGATTATAGTGTAAAATGATAAGCCAAACTCCGCCCAAAGTTATCAAAAGTCACGTTGTAGCTCGAAACTTTAAACTTCGCTTTGAGTTTTCATTTCTTTAACTTGGTTTTTTTTCTTTCAATCTATCAAAGTTTTCGTAACTCAGACACGCGCACACATAAAAGTACAACAAATCCCAAAACTGGGTGTTTAAAAAAAAAACTCCCCCCGTTTTAATTAAGTAAACAAAATTGTAAGTCGAAATGATGAAATAACATACTTGGGAAATTGAATCTTGAAACATGCAGAACGAGGATAATTTCGAGCGTTGATGTCCGGGATCGCGGGGGTTATCGAGACACGCGCCCCGTTGCCTATCCAGATTGTCAGTGAGCAATAAGTGATCGCCAGACATTGGTCACCACTGGCCAGCAGTCAACAGCCACTTATCGCAACGTACTTCACGGGTTACACACACTGTGTGCGCGGCGCGCTCGCGTGTTTTCAAGCATCGAGGAGAAAGAATATCGCGCGCAGCGCGCGAGAGACCTCGATGTTCAAAAGCGTCGACGAGCGTTGCGCGCGCGCGCAGGATGAAATCGAGAGGCTAGAGGGACGGGGTGGTAGAGAGGTGAAAGAGGGAGAGAAAAAAAGAGAATGTGGTACAAGCGCGACGCGATGCCAAAGGACATCCTGTGCCGGTGATTCACGCACGGCACGATTCCCGTAACGGTGATTATTTTGCTCCTCGAGAAAAACTTCCCCCGCGCCGCCTACGGAACAATGATCGTCGTTGTTGGACGATAATCAGAAAATAACCGATGCGAAAAGAAAAATCTCGCGCCACCGTGTCTTGTTTTGTTCGAGTCGATCGAGCGTTTTCCTTCTACCAGTACGAAGTATCCTTCATGCGCGGCTTATCATTAGAACTCGTAAAAAGAAAAGAAAAAAAGAAACAACGGGAACTATCGCGAAAGTGAATGGCACGATTATTTTATTATCGACGTAATTGAGAAAAAGAGAGAGAGAGAGAAGTGAACACACCGACTCGCCCGATCGTTGCCCGTCTGTGATCGCGAGCATACACCTAAAGGATATGTTTCACGGTTCTTTAAAATTAAATTTACGACAACGTTCGCTTCGTGTTCAATAGAGCGTCCGAAATGTATGGAATACACTGTATCCTTTCGCTCTTGATGCGAAAAGGGTGAAAGTATCCATAGTGCCGGCAAATAATCACCGAGAGGCGTGATCGTGTCCGCGGCCCACATTGCACAAAATCATGTCCGTGCCTTTGAAAGCGACGACGAGTGCAGCAGCAAGAGCCGCATTTGCTTTTACATTTTCTCATCCGTGTCCTGTATAACGTTGTAGAAATGAAAATTTAATAGTTTAGAGAAATTTGTTTTCACATAAAAATCAAAGCGCGTGGAAGACTCGCGAGAGGTCGAATCTTCGTCGAATGAGAAAATTTAATCCCGAGAGATATTTTTTCAACTTCCCTCTTCTTCTTCAACTTGTGTGTGTTCCTTTTAGTCTCTTATCTGATCCACTTGAGGATCCGTTTCTGTCATCTAATTCGCAACGCAAATGTTCGTTATGACTCCGTGGGCGTATAAATGTAGAAAAGTTGTGTCTGCGCGCGTGCCCTTGCGTCTGTGAGCGCGCGAGGATCCCCGACTCTGTTGTCGAAATAACTTCTCTTATTCGCGCGTGTGTGTACGTAACATTACGCACGACGACTTCTATACAAGTCATGTATCCGTACATATACGTACGAAGGGGAAACAAACGCTAGTCGTCGCTCTTCTTGTGACCGATATTTGGAATATCTCGCTCCAAAAGTAATTAATCTTCCAACACAAACGTTTGCGCAATCAACATATGTCAATCGGTTTCTTCTCCTATTCCACTCACAAGTTTCTCTCTTTTTTGTTTATCTCTTCTTTATTTTTTTTTTATTCAACTCTTGTTTCTTCTTTACGCTTCTTTTTCCTCTCGATTTCGCGCCCACATGACGCAGAGAATCCCTTCGGTTCTCCGCTGTTCTTCCCCTCCCTCGGAATTAACGGCGAATCCGTTAATTTTACGCCATTGAGCGAGGGATCAGATGTGGTGTGCAGGTGCAGAAGTGAGTGTGCTCGTACGCGCGCAATTGTTGGAGAAGGATGAGCGCAGCGGTCGCGGGAGTGGGCAGGAAACGGTTCGGCTCGGACTATGTAAGACGACGAGGCGGCGGCCGAGGGGTCCGATCGAGCCGAGTTACCGTCGAGACCGGAGTTAGTGTCCGATCGGTCGCCGCGGCGAGTGCAGCTGATCATCACGTGTATGGTAGATTGGCTACAACTCTTGCCGTATCGTTGAGAAAAAAAAAAAAAAATAAAATAAAAAAGGCATTCTTTGATTTTTAAGAAGTCGAAGATTGGAGAAGACACATTGCCAAAGTGTGGGCATCGAGATCTCCACGAGATTATGAGTGTCGTCGACGAGAACGCACGTAAGAGAGAAGTGGTAAAGTGGTAAAACGAGATTTAAACATCCACGCGACATTGATGTATCACCGTTGAATGTGAATTTTTCACCGGTGACATTTCGCGTGTGTTTTAACGAGAGACGTGCGACCGAAATAACAGCGTGCTCAGCATGATTGTGAAATCTTCCGAAGAAAACTAAACAATCAAAGTTCACTTCTTCAACAAGATAAAAACTTTTTCGTTATCGTTATCGAGTTTCTCTCGCGACAATAGTTTTTTTTTTCGCGAAGAATATTGTGGTGTCTCCAACGCAACAATGGAAGATACGACGATGTCAAGTATCCTCCTGATATCCAAGATCGGCGCGATGATCGGTCTCGGTTTTGGTTCCCTGGCTCTGGGAACGTTGCCGCTGATAGTGGGTCGTTACAGGACCAAGAAACGACTTCAGAAACGTCGCCGAGCGATCTCGTCCGATCACTCGAACACATCCACGTCGGCTTCCATGTCGATCACGACTTCCGCGGCGAACAAGCAAGTACGTCCTCGATATACTCGCCGGTACACTTCCCCGGCGAACGATTTGCAATTTCTCCGGAAAACTCGTCCTTGTGTCGATTGCAAGTCAACTCTCTCGTTTTGCGACAAAAATTTCCCAATTAATTTATTGCGAAGTCAAATTCGTGAGAAAACAATCTCGACATTTGTCAAATGTTTTCGAATTTTAATTTTTGAATTTAATTGCTTTGTTAAGAGCCGTTTTTGCAGGATGTTGTGCAGAAATATGCTATATATATATATTCATATATATATATATATATGTTTACATGTAAATTTTTACACGTGAGTTTTTGAATTGAAATTTCAATCCTAAATCATATAGGATGCTAAATTTGCATCACGTATATGAAATACCCCAAAAACGGCTCTTAAGACCGTATTTATTTGCATTTCTTAGTTAGACTTCAGAGCCTGAAGATTAGTTATTAATTGTTAATTATTTTGATCGTAAATTTATAAATTCTTATGTATAGTTCGGTGTTTACAGATCTATTCCGACACGTCTGTTATTGTTTACGTATATTTCTGTGTACACATGTAATGTGTGAACACACATTTCAAACGGCACAAAGTCGAGGCGAATTAATACCTGATCGTTTCTAAGAATAGGAAGGTCGTACAAAAGATATGTGGATTTCCACGGTTACATATAATGATACAACTTGCTAGTCGATCATGTATTAATCACATCCGGAGTAAGTGCTCGTTAAACATACAGGGTGTTCGATTTGTATCTATTTTCATATAAATCGGAAAAAATCTCGGTCTTCTAAATTCTTAAACTAAAGGTAAAATTCTTTTACTTTTCCGAAACTCACGAGCATCCTGTATTCTCAACTGAAATCGCAAATCCCGAAAAATGGTTTCCAAAGCATCGCGACGATCTTTCTCAGGGTCTGTTGACATCGCTGTTGCTCTGCTTCGGCGGCGGAGTGCTCCTATTCACGACGTTTGTGCATCTGGCGCCGGAAGTGCGCGAGAGCGTCGAGAGACATCAGTCGAACGGTCAGTTACCTGTTCTGGGAACCCTCGGTCTGGCTGAGCTGCTCTTCTGCGGCGGTTTCTTTCTCGTTTACCTGGTCGAGGAGGCTGTGCACGCCGCTCTCACCGGCAAACCCGAATCCTCGGAAGCGTTGCTGTACCGCACCGTGTCAGTACGTAGGTGCAACAACAATCAGACGGGCTCGTCAGGTTCGCCGGTAACGTTGAACGGTTCGATCACCACCATGTCCACGACAACCAGGTCTACGTGTAGAGAGACCGACGATCCGGACGAAGACATCGAGGATCGTGCGGACTTGAAGCGATCCAAGTTCCAGCTCAATGACCTTCACAATCAGGTCAGCAAGGACGACAAGGTTTTGCCGGCTATATTCGTTCTGTCGTCCCCCACCACGTTGTCGAACGAAGGACGTCAGGTTGTCGAGAGATCTTCCACCGCGGAAGGATTGACGGAACTGAACTACCCGCGGATCAAACATAACCATGAGCATCATCATCACCATCATCAGCATGGCATAATGACGCAGAACACTTCGGTGCAAGGATTGCTGACCGTGTTGGCGTTATCCTTCCATGCGATATTCGAAGGTTTGGCTGTGGGTCTGGAACCGTCCATCAGTTCGGTAGTGTACCTGGCAGCAGCCATCGCTACGCACAAACTCGTGATCTCCTTCTGCGTCGGAATGGAGCTCTACGTGGCCGGCGCGTCGACCAAGACCACCCTCGGATATTTATCCATCTTTTCGATGGTGACGCCGATCGGTATCGCCGTGGGACTCGCTCTGAGTCACTTCAAGAACGACAGCGAGAACTTGGGACCAACCCCCACCATACTTCAGGGCATGGCGGCCGGCACACTCCTCTACGTGGTGTTTTTTGAGGTTCTGGCGCGAGAGAGGGCAAACGAAAAGAGCGGCCTGCTGCAATTGGTCGCGATCATTATCGGTTTCATGCTGATGCTGGGTCTGCAGATTGCCAGTGAGTTTGTTGTGTTGCGCGCGTTTCCCGGAAAACGCGCGGGAATCTCTAGAGCGCATCGGAGCGTGTCGCGGTATCGCGACGATACCGTCGATACCGGATAAGTGTATTATCGTCATTATCATGTCCTTCGTGCCCGTCACGTTTCGCGTGATCGGGGGGAATTTCCGCGTGTGTCAAATGCGGAATCGCATTTGCTTCGTGTAAATTTATTATCGAGGGTGAAAGTCTATCCTGGGTTCCCATTAAGTCTCTCAACCGGAAGACATCCTCTTCCAGGATATTTTCTCGTTTCGTTTAGCTGCTTGCGCAGACATCACAGGGTTTTAAACGTGTGCGATTAACGCGCCAAAGTTAGTTTCGGCCGAATATGTTCGTTTTCGGTGCAAACCTGTTACAGGTACGCCCTTGAGATACACTTCACGTGTCGGCTCTAAGATGGATCTATCGATTTGCCGAACTGTAGAATTATAACTGAAAAGTCAGGGTCAGGGCTAATTGGGAGAAGAGGTGAGGCAATCGCGAAACAAAAATCTTCGTCGCGTGCAGCAACCACGTTTTGTCTGGAGAACTTCATTTGCCGCGCGGCAAATTTTTTTGAAGTGTTTTGCTCGGTTATGAGAATTAATTGACTATTCCATCTTTATCACTCTCGATGCTTCGTCTGTAGATTGAAATCAATAAAAACACGCGATGTTATGTAATTAGTACAAAAGGTATTATACAATATCAAAACTAGTTGCCAAAACTTATCTCTGCAAAATACTTAGTTGCAAATGTTTCTTAAATTAAAAAAAAAATTAATTTCTTTGATTATTGTTGTGTACATCGTCGAAGAAGCTGAGTCTCTCGATTTAAATGTCATTGATCTATGCTCGGTCTTCATCGGCATGTGAATCATTTGTACACACACGCGATGTAGGTATAACACTTTGTCACGTATCCGATAACACGCTGAACAGATTGCACGAGTGTCATTTCGCCGAGAAAGTAACGGCAGGTGGGAGAGATGGATCGTAATAACGGTTACCTCTGCGGATATACCACTTGT
Organism: Pseudomyrmex cubaensis; assembly: GCA_014825685.1. Taxonomy (NCBI): domain Eukaryota; kingdom Metazoa; phylum Arthropoda; class Insecta; order Hymenoptera; family Formicidae; genus Pseudomyrmex; species Pseudomyrmex cubaensis. Next base: position 4,366 of record QVOA01005913.1, on the reverse strand, counting down.
TACGCAATCCTAATTGCATCCCGACCTTCTCGCGAAAGTGCAAAAGGTTCAGAATTTGCTAACGATAGAAGACGACTGCAAGAAGCAGCGTAGTATTTTAATTTAAAATTTTTAGTAAGAGAAATTAATATTACTAAACTTTTGTGAAAAAACTATAATCGTTTAAAGTAAACTAATATAAAATATTTTTAATTGTCGCAATATATATATATATATATATATTAATATATAATAATTAATAATAAGTATATATTTATATATATATAAATAACAATAATATATATAATAATTAATGTGTGTGTACACACAGCGCATCAAAAGTTCGTAAAGTAGGCGCGAGGGTCTAAGGGTAAAAGAGGCTGTTTCTCTTAGCGGTAAATAGTTAGTTAATACAGTTGTGAACAAGCTATAGATTACTATAGTTAATTTATGTACGGCGTTTGTTGAATCTATTTACCGCTAGAAAACGACCTTCTTGCTTCTTAGATCTTCGCGCCTACTCTGAATTTTTGACGCGCTGTAGAGTACATATACATAAATATATATTATTACATATTATATACTATGTTTTACATATATATATAATATACATACATATATATATATATATAATATACATATAATACACACACCTATGTATAGAAAAATAATATTTTATATGTAAGAGAATTGTACTCATTCTACGCGCACATGCTTTATATTTGTTAAACGGTTTATTGGAGCATTTACTCTGCATAAAATACGAAGCTCGCGTGTTACTCCTACGTGACTGCGCGAGACGTGAACTTTTACACAACTCGCGTCGGCTGCTTTATGATTGGCAAATTGCACACGGAAACAACCCACTTCTTCCAAGACGCACACGTCTTCACGTGTCGCACACAGGAATGACATAAATACCGGTCGAAAAGAGAACAGAGACTGCTAACGTCATTGTCGCACTGATCCGCGTTTCAGCCGTCGCGTCTCGTTCGTAAGATGAGTCGAGTCAATCTCTCGTAAGAGATCTCTGCTTATGCGTCCCGTGGGCTTTCTCCTCCACCCATGGCAATGACCCGGGACGCGTAGGTCGATGGACGATCCGACCGACTTTCGACGGCTTTCTCGTTTGACGCATTTCGTGACGAAATTACCGCCAAGTGTTTGATAGGCATTTAGACAATTTCGTTGCCCTCGGAAATTACGGGGCTCTCTCGGGAACAAGAGACAAATGACGACTGTTCGGAAATGAACGTATCAGGCGCGCAATGAATTATTCATCTTATGCAATACGCGTGTAATCTTATCGCGAGAACACTTAAAACTCGAGTTATATATATATTAATGTTAATAATTTAGAATTCATATAACTTTAGTTTTTTAATGAATGTTAAATTGAAAATTCATTTTTGAACTGAGGATTTTACAAGACATATTAGTTCTCTTATTTTGTTCTTTTCAGTTTTAGTATATTTAACATATATGATCTCTCTCGGTTGTTTTTTTTTTGTTATTATTTCCTTTCCGACAAATCGTATAAATTTCTGACGTTTACATTTTCTGATTACAGCGGCCCATTCGCACTCACATTCCCACGGACACACGCACAACCACACGGAAGAAGAAGAGAATCATTACGCATTACATCACAACCACGACCACGACCATGACCACGATCACAATCACGACGTTGTCTCGGATGCGATCGATAAAGTGACCGACAGAATCACAGAAGCAATCTCCAACGCTCTCACGTCTTCGACGACGCCGAAGGATGTTAATGAGACCAGTCCGTTGCACTTCCATCAGAGTTAGGGGATTCGGAGAAAATTTTAATTCCACGGCGCAAGTTCGCAAGCTTCCACGAGTGAATCCTCTTCGATAAAGGATTCGGAGACAGATCTCTCGAAAGCTCAAAGATCTCGGGGTCACGATAGTGCCTTATAACAAGACCTTTTTTTTTGTCGTTCATACGAACTATTCGATAGAGTAGAAAATAAAGTCAAGAGAGTAAGTCAAGATCAGGCTTGGCGAGTTTTTTTTACGTGCATGAGTCTGCGTGTGTCGAATGGATCTTATGGACTCAACTGTCTTTTTTGTTTTTTAAACTTTTTTTCAACTTGAAAAAGGAACCGAGTTTCATATCTTGTATGTGTACATACAATAAGATGCGAACATGCGTTTCCTACGATCGAGAATTTATTTTACTCGTCGGAAGAACAATTTATTTAAATTAAAAAAAAAAAAAAAAACGATTTTGCTGTCGTGGATCAAGAAAAAAAAACTCAAAACTGCGATCGGAAAAGACTTTCGTGTAGATTTGCATTTCAGAATTTAGTACTGTATTTTTTTAAGAACTATTAAATACTATTTTTTTTTAAATGGACTTTAATAAACAATACAGTGTCAACCCACAAAAAATGAAATATTGAGATATTTATGTAGTATACTTTTTTAGCTATCAAAGAACGTCAATTTCAATCGTGTTTTTATAAATTTAAATGTTTTTACATATCAAAAATACACAAACATCTCAAAAGAAATATATATAAACATCTTTTTTTTTAAAACGTAATTTACTCAAAATAGCGATGTGGGGTGACATATTGCGATATATTGCTTATTAGTGTCCAAATATCTTAATATAGGTAACTTAGGTTTATAAATTATTTAAGTGCCTCCAAAAAACTCTTAGATATTCCACAGTATCGAAAGTATTTATTATAAACATGAAAGATTGTTCTGTGGTTTAAAACCTTAAATAATTTTCTCTGACTAAAAACTTTATTGCGTCTAATTATTCGATCGATTCAAAACGTATACGTAACTAATTGTTTGTGATGAAATTTTGACATAAAATTGTCACAGCAATAAATTTTTGTCACGAACGCGTTACACTACATTTTCTACTCGATATAATGGAATCAAACAAAAACGAATGCGCACATCTTTCGTATGCTGTGTAACTTCATAAATAATTTATAAATAATATTCGCCTTAAAAAAATCGTCTCGGTGGAATTATTTGTTTACAATACGGAGAACACATTTTGTAAAAAGTAGCGATAAACGTGTTACAAAAGAAAGCATGGAAATCTATACATTGTGACTGGAAATAGTACAAAATGTATAAGTTTACTAGTAAAAGTTTTAACGAATCTACGCATTTACTAGTAGAATACCATGCCTTTTACCGCACATATGTATAATGTTGCGATTATATGTACAAAATAAATTACAAAATCGATCACTAATTGATCGTACAAATAAATGTCTTTTTTTTTTTTTATTGTTTCTCCCAGAAGGAGAATCACGCTTTTATAATCGTCATCAAGTCTTGCGACGAAACCGGGTATTGTTAGAAAACAAACCATGTCATTATCTGGCATGAAACAATAGCGATTGCATCAAAGCACGAGCACACTGTAACATAAAGCAGTAGACCTATGCACAGTGTGTTTATACCCGGCGAGTTTTTATTTGTCATTCAATCTTTCAAACGGATTTTTTCTCAATAAAACTATCAACAAAGTTTATTTGTTTCTTTATAAAATAACAGCAGTAAGATCGCATTAATATCTTTATAATCAATTCGCTTAATTGCAAATTTAAAAGAGTCTACTTCAATTTGTTGCCAGATAAAAATGAAGTTTTGTTTTCGCACGGAGGGAGAAGCTTCTTCACGTTAATTGTCTATAACAAAAACTGAAGATACTACTTGATTCCTTTTTAATCTGTAAGAGAGAAATTTATGTTAAATCTCAAAAAAACATCTTGTACAAAAACTTTCACAAGATACTCCACGAAGACTCCGACTCTTGACATATAAGATGTATGCTCTCAATGAGATAAATTATCGCATAGCGGTTATATGGCGATGTATCGGCGATAAATGTATTGCGCAGGATAAAGCATCAAGAAGGCTTCATATCAATCATGTTTAATTGCGATTAATGTCAGGATGTACTTAACGATTGGAAAGTATAACATTAAATGCGAAGTTCTTGCGTCGCAGGTATGTAGGCACAAAATACTGAGTTTTTACACTTATAAATTCTTTGTGTCGTTTTTATCAACGTTCAAATTTATAATATTCAGAAAATAGCAGTACATGCATTTGAAAACGTTGTTTTATTAACTTAAATGTTGTTCGAATTTAATTCTTTCTCGTTATTTTCTGTAATTTCTCTATATATATCGTAAGTCACTGTTTTAAAAAATATATAAATACACAATTGACTCCCAATTTCTTCTTTCTTATCTTTGTTTTATATTAAAATTCCATGTGTGTGCACGGAAATATGAACGTGGTAGTACTGATGTATTGACAAAACACCCTGTTGTACAAAACCTTCAGTTTTTTTTTTTTTTTTTTTTTTTTTTAAAAA
>QVOA01005912.1:0-25932 GCA_014825685.1 Pseudomyrmex cubaensis | reverse complement strand
TATATATATATATATATATATATATATATATATATATATATATATATGTACAATCTCTCTTTAAATCTTTATAGTTAAGTATAATAGTGATAAAAGTAAATAAACAAAACGGGAGTATACAATTAACATAATACAAATTTGCTTTTTATCGTTTTCTGAAAAATAAATTTCTGGAGGTAAATTTTATTATAAATTTACATTGAATAAATTATCGCGTGTAATATAAAATTAAATTTGAAGTAAAAGTATTACACAGAACTCGGAGAATAAAAGAAACAATTCTTATACCTCAATTTGATTTTCGCATTTGATATTCTTGAGAGTTCAGTAACCGCGAGAGTAAATCACTCCTCCCTTAACTAAGTGTATTTGATTAACCTCGTCGTACACACACTCATTCCTTCACATACACACTCACACACACATACTCACTCCTTTATCACGCAACAACGAACTTTTAATAGCCTGTGCAGTTGAGGTGCTTAAAAACTCTCCTGCCGCGACTTTAAATCTCTTGGAAATATGGAAGTCAAGCACGTTATACTTTAAAACGATCAATTCTTCAAAGCTACCTAAGTCGAGCGATCGTAATTATTAAAAGTTGGAATTTTCGCTCGGAAAGAAAAACACGTTGTCTCGCTTTGTTTTAGGCGCCGTGTCAAGTGGAGCTGGAAAATTGGGTGAACAGTATTCATTCGGCATGTGCCGCCGCGTTCGCGCGTCATCGCGGCAAGACCGGTACCTTGCATCTGTTGCAGGAGGAGATTTTCCGTTTGGAGAAGGCGATTGAGTCGGTACGTCAGAGGAACATCACGGAATCAATTTCACATTATTTTGTTTTTATTCCAACTTATTTGTCCTATCAAAAATTTATACAAATAATAATACCAGATAGAACAAAGCGTATATAGAATTGATTTTAACAAATTTAAATTGTCTAAAAAAAATTAAGAAATTTGTTAGTTATAAAAAAGACTCTTATCATTTTTTCCACACAATATTCTTTTATTTTTTTAAAGAAATAAAAAAATCATTAATTAATATCGACATTCTTTTATTGACAGGATCACAAAATGAAACACATGGCGGATCTTCAGCAGTCAGTAGTTTCTGACGTCGACACTAAACAGCAAATTAACAATCAAATAATACAATGGGAAGAGAATCTAGAGCGATTACATTGCGAACAATTTCGCTTGCGGTGCTATATGGCTAGTTTGCAAAGTGGCGAACTGCCCAATCCAAAGGTAAGCACTGTAGATTATTGTAAAAAATAACTAGAAAAACGAATAAAAACTAAAACTTTATAATAATTCTCAATATTGCGAAACTTTATATTTTCATATGCATCTCACGTTTTTTCACCTACATTTTTCTGTATATATATATGTATGACAAATTTATATATAAAAAAAAAATTATATATTTTTTAAATTGTTTCTGGTTTAAATAATTTGAAATTTTTACATTTACTAGACGCGCAAGTGCATTTTTCTTGTGAGAAAGAATTCGGAGAGCTTTTTCTATATTTTTTTTATTTTAAACGTTTGTCAAATGTTTGACGAGGTAAAACTAGGGACGTTATGTCGTTTACAATCACAATCGAACGGAGAGTATTGATTTAGCCGTAGCTTTCGTAGCATTGGAAAAGCCAATACTCTCGACTTTTCGATCGTAAACAACATTTACGCGCTGCAATCTCGTTGCATTGTTCAATGAGAGCGCGACGGGTTTCGCTGAAATTGTCTGAAAACTCTCGTCTTGTCATGTATACTCCGCGCGTAATTAGGACATCTATTGCAAAATTATTTACGATTGCAATCTTACACGCGAATTTCGAAACTTGTCAGTCGGGAAATTAACGTAAGTGCCTTGAATTCAGAAGAGATCCATCTGCATTACGTGCATCTAATTTGCGTCGTTCCGTGACGAGTGATATCGATCGTTACGCGCGCAAAAGAAACAGATAAAAGAGAAAGAGAGAGGGAGAGAGAAAGAACGAAATGCATTATAGTAGTACGATAAAATTAACATCCTTGCAATTACATATAAAACAGCAAATTCAAATATTTGTAAAAAAAAGATTAGAAATTTACATAAACTTATTTTTGAAAGATGTAAAGTATTTTATAATTTTATAATTTTATAAGTTTATTCCGTTTTTTGTTGTGTATAGATACTTATAGTGTTTTCTCTTTATTAACGCAAAACGATCACAAAAATAAATAAACGTCTTTACCTCTTCTTCTTCAGAGTCTTCTGACACACGTGTCCCGCGCTACAAAACAGACATTGAACAAGCTAGGCGTGTTCACGGTATCGTCTTTTCACGCGTTTATTTGCGCGCGTAGTCCATCCTTGCTAAATAATTTGTTGGCGGGTCGTGGAGCGACGAAGAGGAGGCCGCCGCTGCTGTCCAGGTCAAACAGCGGTTCCAGCAGACGTTCATTGCAAATCTCGTCCAGAGACGAGGAGAAAAGCGTGAAGGTGTCCGTGCCGGAAAATCAGGTACGATCATCAGGACGCCGGGTGAGTTGATTAACAATTCTATAATTCTGTAAACAATATATCTTAAAGCGAGATAAGGATAAACCAAACGCGATCGGTGTTTTCCGATTTTGTTGTTTCAGCATGTATCGGTGTTTCTGCGCGACGGCATGACTGTCGAGGAATTCCTGGCGAGCGCGTGCACCAGGAAGAACCTCAATCCGATGGAGCACTTCGTACGCGTGAAGAAGCGGCGAGATATGGAGGACCACAACTACTTTGTGCCACACAGAACTGATTTGATAGAAACATATGTAAGTGATGTGATAAATTTTTAGATATTCTCTCTAGACAAATATATTTAAAATACATTTACACACAATTAATAATATATATATTTATGAAAATATTAAGAGTGTGCGTGTACGCTAAAAGTATAACGCTACTTACTAATCTCTTAAAAATTATTGTTAAAATATAAAGAAAGAAATCTATTTTGTAGCAAAGTCAGAAAAAAAATAAAATTAATTTAAAAGTAGCACTACTTTTTTTATTGCGCGATTTTTTGGTTCAAGAAAATTAGGTTTTTACTTTCTTAAAATATAATTAAAAACATCAGAAAAACTGAAGTAATCATTGATGACTGTGCAACTAGTATGAAACTTTACATATGGAAAGAGACACTATTAAGATAAAATTGTTTTTCTGCATTTTCTCAGTGGCATACGCACGAAATCGTGGAAGTTTGCGCTAAGATTTTATATCAAGTGGAATTACAAAGAAACACTTTAGAGCAAATGTGGGGTTTCTCCGTCGAGGCGGAGCTTATAGAAAACTCCGACAGGCAGGACGAGCTGTGCTGCTATGTTAGTAGAGTGGAAGACAAAAGTGTCGCCATGCAAAACGGTAAGCACCCCTTATCTAGGACAACCAATAAACTAAAATAAACGTCCCTCGAGCTCAACGATTAAAAGTTTCATCTATCGTTACAAGGTTGTTTTTTCTATTCTTCATATACGTTACAAGGCTTTTTTATTTCGTGTTATTATTTATCAGCGATTACTTTATTTTTTTACACACTCGGTCATGACTATTTATATGCTGAACAAATTTGCCGCAAAAGCGATATTAAGAATAATAATGACGTTTATTTAGGTTTCTTTATCAAAGTTAATTAAAAACAAATCAAATTTATGCGATCAAAGTTTACGGCATCAAGAAAAAGTTTATATCTTACTAGTGCGGTGTAATACATTTAAAACCAAGAAAAATAGCGCCGCATTCTACAAAATTGATAGTCCATATCTCGCTTCTCTATTTTCTCGATTAAACTTCTTACGGATCATCAAAAGATGATGATACGGTAAGACACGGCCGTATTAATTTTTTAGACCGTGTCAGGATGTGTAAGGACGCCATTGAAAGTCATCGATTTCTCACGCCTCGTCGCTCGCTCGTTGAGCAAAGTCTCGTGCTTGTGGTTAAATGAAGCGTGTTTAATGCGCGCAAAAAAAGAAATATATATATAAAATAAAAATACATACGTACATACATGTAGTACATATAAAGAGTGTAGGTATGGGGTAGGATGGCGGCTTAGAGCCGCAGGCGCAAACAAATCAGCATGACATTTAGCGCCGCCTTTCCGCGTAAGCTGTCTAAATTTATCTAACAGTTTACTCGTTAAGCACGACAGAAAGGAGCAACTTATTATAATCGTGAAAGATACCGAGCCGAGCAGTCGATCGTCTTCGTAAAGAGTGGATCGCAAAGAGTAGAGAAACGTTGAGGACTAAACGTTAAAATTTACAAGCCGGCTAATGTTAATTGCACATACATCTCTACAAAAAATTTGAAAATTCCTGTGTACGTTCTTTATTGTAAATGCAATTCTGGGTTTTTTTTTCAGGAATTATCAAGGGCGATGAGATTATGGTAATTAACGGCGCCATCGTGAGCGATCTTGATATGATGCACTTGGAGAGCCTTCTACAAGAAGAGTTCGGCCTTTGCATGATGATGCGATCTTCGAGAACTGAACCACCGGATCTCACGGGTATTATGCGAGTCACCGATGACATAATCGAGAGCCTGGTCTGTCCGCCGCCTCCCACCGATCCACCGGTCATAAGCGAGGAGATGATTTCCGGTTTAATTGTGCCGGCACCCGGGTGGAGTGAGTATTTGGATTCTGAAAGCTCGTTAAGAGAAAGTACTCTCTATTTTCAAATACAAAATAATACGAGTCAAAGTGATCAAAAAATTCATAAAATAAGAAAAAATTAATATCTTATTATTGTAAAATGTCATAATTTCACTTCTAGCAAAATAACATGTAACTTGGTGTGACATTGCATTTCACGATGTGTTACGCAGGCAAGGAGAATATTATGCAGGAATGCACGTCGGCTGCTCACATGGAGAGCAGCAAGCAGACCTCGCGGACGAATTCCTTCGAGATTGAGAATCTTTTGAAGACTGCCGAACAGGTGACAGGAATCTGTCGTTCGCCTGGTGAGACCAGAAAGTCGAGTCCAACAGGAAGTGTCGTTAGTTCTCACTCGCAGGCTCTCACACCGAGTCGGCAACTTAGCGACGCTGAGAAGCTGAAGAAAGTGATTTTAGAATTGATTGAGACTGAACGAACTTATGTAAAGGTACTGACAATTAATGCGATCGATTAGAATATAGAAAATTGTAAGTACGCATAATTAAATAGAAGATAACGAGTTTCTTTTCGCTCTCGTGTTCTTAGAATTTAAATAATTTGCTGGAGAACTATTTGGAACCCCTTAAACGTGAAACTTTCCTGTCGAATGCGGAGATCAACGCGCTGTTCGGCAATATTCAGGAGATCGTCACGTTTCAACGACAGTTCCTGCAGAATCTCGATCACGCTATCGAGATGGAGGCCGATTTCAACAACTTTGACCATCCGAGTCAATTTAAGGTGCGAATCTTTTTTGTAAATATAATAATATAATAATTATATTTATCATAATATAATATAATATAATAATTGTGTTTGTCTCTCAAATTTAAATTTTTATTTTTCCACAGAACATCGGAAAATTAAAGAGTGAAATTATTAAATATCCTCAATATCTTACAATTCTCTTTTTATATTTTTTATAGCAGAATATTCACCTTCGTTTTGGCGACTCAAATATTTATAGCTTAAATGTTGTCGTAAACTAATTCAAGCAAGGCTAAGTTTGCTACAAAATTTATAGTTTAATATTGCTTTTCTTTGTTGCAGGGAGTCCTGTTTTCCATTGGAAGTGCCTTCTTATATTACGTAAATCACTTCAAGCTGTACAGCTCGTTTTGCGCAAGTCACTCGAAGGCTCAGAAGGTTTTACATCCAAGTAAGTTTTTCTTTTAAAAGTATCTATTTCTTTTTTTTTGTAACAAACACTCTTCGTTTCTACGGTCAGCCTAATATCTTTCTCGCAATCGATAATTAATTCACCGAGAATAACTATCTCTGACACCAACCTTCATTTTTCTCTATAAATATGTCGTTCGCGGAAAGTACTTTGATTTTATTATTTATGTCAACTTTCTGCGAAGGAGTGACATTTTTACACAAATAGACACTGCACGATTAAATATTTAAAGAGATAATTCAAGTTTTCCTATAGCACGTATCTATTATCGCTTGACATTTTCTTCCCGTTTACTGCGAAGATCTTAATTTTAACACCGAGACAGATTTCTTTCTCAGTAAAAAAAAAAAAAATTGCATTTAGCGTACTTACAACAGACTTGCGAGAACGAAGCAATCTTCCGATGTCTTATTAAGGATAATGAACAATTTCAGACGAGGGAAATCAAGCTTTACAAGAGTTCCTGCAAGCGAGAAATCCTCGGCAGCAACACTCATCGACCTTAGAATCGTACTTGATAAAACCTATACAAAGAATACTCAAGTATCCGCTGCTGTTGCAGCAGCTTAGAAATCTCACTGACGAACGGAGCGAGGAACATCAACATTTAATCGGTAATTGGCGCGATATTGCGACCGTAATGAACAACTCGAGGCGTCATTAGGTGTCTAATTGCGTAAAAACTCAAATTGCAGAGGCGCTTAAAGGCATGGAGAAAGTGGCGGAACATATAAACGAGATGCAGAGAATTCATGAAGAATACGGCGCTATTTTCGATCATCTCTTCAGGCAACACCAAAAATCTTGCAAACAAGTGAGTTTAATTTCGATATTTATCTATTCAAAAGAAAAAACTTTGTTATAACGATAATTTATTATATTTGCCTAAAAGTCAGATAACAATTGTGAAAGATAAATAACTTATTAAAAATAATAATCGCTCTTTTATATTGATCTTTGTTATATTCTTTTTTTTAACATTTCTAAGTATATTTTTCAATTTTCTTTGTAAATAAATTAGTCTCAAAGCTCGAAGATTAATATTCTTTAAGATAGTAATACTCGATTCAATTTCTCGATAGCCGATCGACTTAAGTCCGGGCGATCTTTTATATTACGGCGGCGTCGAGTGGCTCAATATTTCCGACTTCCTCGGTAAAATAAAGAAGGGTCTCGAATTGCACGCGATGTGCTTCGTATTCAAATCGGCCGTCGTGTTCCTGTGCAAGGAAAGATTGAGACAGAAGAAGAAACTCATGGTAAATATCCGCAGTGTGTTTTTCTAAACTGATTTCCTATATGTTGTTTGAAACGTTCTCGATATTAAAGAAATTTGCCTATGCATTTTCAGGGTGTCTCAACAAAAGCTAACTCCAGCGAGGTGGAAATCATTCGTTACCAAGTATTGATCCCGGTGACAGAAGTCCAAGTCAGGGCCAGCTCCGCCAAGGACATGGAATCCCACTTCTTGTGGGAATTGATTCATCTAAGGAGTCAATTACAGAGAAGATCGGAGAAAGTATACGTGCTCTCTAACAGGTATATCTAAATTTCTTGTTACGTTTTATATTTATTGAACTATAGACATTGATATTAGAACGAATACTGTACTTCTACATTCACTTGTTTGAGAAACGTAGTATTTGTTTTTGAGAACTTTAATATACATAGTAAATTACTAATACAGAACAAAGATAAATGTCACAAGTTTGATCTTAAATTTCTTTTCTTCTACAGTACAACGGAATTCCGAAACGCGTTCTTGAAGACAATCCGACAGATTATTCGGGAGTCGGTAAGAAACATGAGCATACCCTCGACGAAACAGAACCTGGGTCACGCACCGATGTCGATGGCGCCGCGCATGTCAACCGGCCATGTGGAAAAATTCGACAAGCAGCAATCCGGTCAGGGTCAGAACGGAAATGGTGCGGCCATACCGGGCACACTCTCGAAAAAAGCAATGAAGCAACAGTTGCTCGCCAGTTCGCACAAACGCAAATACAGCCAATCGAAACAGCCGGTGGAGCACGAAAGTTCGGAAGATAAGGATCAGGAGGATGCGCCAATTCAGCAGCAAACCACGTTTCGTTCCAGAAGTAAAACTATAAGCGACACTTCCGGTAAGATAAAACTTCAATAATTTTGTTTTTCGAACAAAAGCCCTTAAGTTTAACATTTATGATAATTTATAAATTAAGTTTTATATATTTTGTTCATTGACATAAAGATGCGTAATGGCACAGTGTTCGGCTACGCGGTTTTAGTCGTCTCGCAATTTACACCCGTTTAATATTCTGCACATACATCCGTTTGACTCGTCTTATTGTTTTCCTTATTTTTTTAAGTGTAAAAAACATGTATGTTATTATTTTATAAATTATCGGACACGGTGTTGTTGCATTATCGGGTTTAGGCGAAGCGAAAGTGGAAATGGATTCGGGCACAAAGTCAGAAGGTGAAGAAGATTCGCAGGCTTTTTTAGGTGAGAAGAAGACGAATCTCGGCCGCACACCCAATCATCTCACGCTGAGTACCACGTCAACCATCTCGGCGGGAAGCACCGGTAGTCAGGCCAGATTGATCCAGTCTTCTCATCAGCCCGAAAATTACCAGCCCACTACCGTCAAAGAACTCGGTGAGTGTCTCATGTCATCGCAGTAGTGTTGCTTTACGACTTTAAAAAAGAAATTAGTTAAAGAACCTTATATCTAGATTGCTACTCTGTTATTTATTAATAAAAAGCTGCTTTTTTTCAACAGAACTGACAATAAAAATAATATGTTACAAAATAACATGTACATTGTAATTATATCGCTTTATTCGTCTTTTTTTTTAAGGAGACGGGACGCATGAGAAAGATGAATCTCTTGATATCATATCGCAATGTTTTTGAACAGGTTCGCCGATCTGGAAGCCACGGGAGCTACCTTCTCTGGGAGAGGCCACCACATTACCGCGCAAGGGTAAGTCGGCCGGCGAGTTCGCGGACATGAGCTCGAGCCACAGCGCCTCCCGAAAGTCTCTAATAGAAATCAACAATTGTGCTCAACAATCTAACTTTAATAATCACGTTTAAGTTGAATAATATCGAGGTTGACTCGCTAACGAGGAAATATCGTTAAGATCCGCCACTATTCACCACTGTGTCATCGTTTCATTGTCATCATTAAAACACAACCAACATCACCGTCATATGTAATGCACAGTAATAATTGTTTGATTATTGCGAGTATCACACGACGCAATACGCGAGAGACACACGTCCGCCGCCCACGTGGAAAACATTCACGCGAAATAACTGCTACTTTCTCCCTCCGCTCTCTTCCTCGTTTTTTGTCTTCCAGCAGAGGAATCGCGCGTTTGATTGCGTGCGCATGTGTGTTGCGTGAGAACAAGTGAGATTGCTCGACTAAAGCCTCCTCATTGTACTCTCTCTAAAGAACTTAATCGAACTTATATATGTATATATATAATTTCTTTTTTATATATGAATAACATTATTACGCTTCTTATTATATTATGTCTCGCGACATATTCAATTAAATTAATTGAAAACAATACAATGTAATTTTTCAAATTAGGATAAATAACTATTAGTATAATTTATGATTGAGTAATTTTTTATTTTTGATAATAATTTTTGAAGAAACTAGAAAGATGTGATGCCGAGTGAATTGCTGGCTTTGAAAGAAGAGAAACTTAATAGCACTTGTGTATGAATATTTCAACGTTTTGAAATTCTCCCGCACCGTTTGCAAAAGACTTTTATCGGAGTGATCGGGATAATGAATTAGGAAATAAGAAAGTAAATTAAATTCTCATTTTTATTACGAATTTTTCTAACTTCGTTTCGTTGTTGCTTTCGATCCTTCTTCCGCGTGGACGGCGGCGCGATAGCCGGACAGATAAACGACTGTATATAATGTAATGATATTAAATTGTCACTATGTGAAGTGTTACACACACGTCGCGATCGCGATCGGGCGCGTAGCGCGCTCGATACGTTGTTTCTCATTATTCTACCGTACATATATGGTCTTCTCATCTTTTTATTATTATATAAAACCGTGATATATGCATCACACATCATTGATGATCGCCAGATGACGCGAAAACACTCGATCAAAGAAAAAAAAAAAACTGAAGAAGAAGCGATTTTCGTGCGCGTAGTGAGTAAGTTTTAGCGATTAAAAGAGAAATCAATTACATTAAAATAAAATGTCGCATATATATATATATACACACAGAAAATATATGTATACATACTATATATATACGCGGGATATTATATAGAGAGCGGGAGATGTGTGATGGGTTTGTGAAATTGTATTGTAACGTCGTCCACGGTTCCCCCCCTAAAAAAAAAAAACGTTCCGCCGCGTATTAACCTGTTTTCAGGGTCGAGCATCCTCGCCGATATATAGCAGATTTTATTTTTAACGTTACTTAAGATGTGAAAGAGGATGAGTGAGCATGAGAGAAAAAGAAAGAGAATAAGTGAGAAAGAAAAGAGAGAGAGAGAGAGAAGATGAAGAAAGAGAGAAAGAGAGAGTGGTGAAAGGGTGAAAGAAAAGAAGAGGGTGTGTGTATGAATGTGTAGGTGAACGAAAAAAAAGAGAGCGAGAGAGAGAAATGGCCAGAGTGCTCGAGACCGAAGTTGCGAGGTGAGATGCGCCGGCGTAACGATGAAATGCATTCAAGGCCCGTGACTTAGGACGGTAACGTGCCGGGAGGATAAACGGAAGAGTAAAGAGAGGGTACGCAACACTACACTTGACTTTAATCCGTGTATATCGATTAGAAGTGACGAACAGTATCGAGAGGGGCATTGATGGTATATAGTACCGGCACTGGAATTAATTTTCCCGATAATCCGGCATGATCCGACACACATGTACTGCGTTGTTAATGAGTATTACGATAAATTAAGAATGGTATCGAGGGATTAATACGTGTAAATTAGACGACAGAAAGTATCCACATAGAAACGTATACCTATACAACCAAAAATATATATAAATAAAAAAATATATATATATACACAGAGTACACACACACATGACATGTAACACAAAAGTGGTGTAAAACTCCGAGAATGTACTGCTTCTCTTCAGGAGGATATTCGAGGATTCAAAACGCTCTTTTTAACGAAGAGTTTTATAGAAATGTTCTAAGAATATATTTTGCGAACATGTCGCAAAAATATGTGCTGAGAATATTTTGATCATATACACACACATACACACAAATACACAAAACACTCATATACACGCGCGCACATGTTAAGTTTTGAGAAATAATTTTCAAAATATTCCGAGAATACTCGGTGGATGTTTTGAAAATGAAGATGTTTAATATTGCGACATTCTGAAGAAACTTCCTTTTACCTCGCATCACTACATACAACATGTACGCATACTCGAGAAAAGTGGATGTCACGCGCGCCATACGATCACGAGTCGATCTTCACATCGAACGAAGACGTTTAAGTAATTCTAGCACGATACAGTGAATAGGACAATAAAAGGGATAAAAAAGAAGACACACACGAATCCAACGGTGCTTGAGACATCACCTCGACGTGCCAAATTTCCCGTTAAAAGATGGACTTTCGTTCGAGGAATCTGCGATTTTGGTATCTCCCTTTTATCTGTGATTCACACGGTTCCAGTTAAACGGATCGGTTGTAGTGCTGATCACTGTGAAAATCAATTAGCGGATCCGGAATCACATAATTGCGAGCTTAGACCTTCCTCAGCGTTAGTCATGAGTTCGAGGATGATGTCTCAAGCTACGTAGGAGACTTGTTGAGATACATAGAGATGCCGCGAAATTGAATTGAGTATCGATATGTATTCGATCGTTATTGATCGGTATCGGTGCTACTCTCGCGCGATCCTATTTCTTATACAAGGTACCGCTTGCGTCAGGGATCGCTTACGATAATCATCGAATTATTTTTTGCAACGAGAAAGTAGTCAAGATTTCATGGAAATAGAACTAACGTGTATCGTATAAAAGCATACAGGGCGTCACCACAATTATCGCACCACGAGAAAATCGTTAACGTCTTCGTTCGATGTTTCGAGCCTACAATCGTCGCCCGATCATGAAATAGAAAATAGATATTCAATTGCCGATTACTGGGATTTGATAATGTATTGATACTCGACATACGCACACATTTACGTACGTTGTCGTCCAGGACGTCGATCTGCGGTTCGAACGAACATGCGTTTTTCATTAATTTATATTATTAAAGTTATCTTTATCAGCACCTTTATATTATTTTGATATTTTTATAATAGTGTAATATAGTAAAGATATTACATTATTATAACAAAATGTGCAATATATTATGTAACGTTATATATAAGATTTACAGACAGACAGAGATGAATAAAAAAAAAAAAAAACAAAAAAAAAAAAAAAAAAAAAGAAGAAGAAAGGACCATTCAAAAATCCTGAAAACGATTGACTCACATGACAGAAGGAAACGCAAGGAATTTTCTACGTTAATGCTTTTCGGAAAAGATGACCGTGTGTCGATGCGAAAACAACCTGTGTTATAAAAAAAACTGACGTACAAAACATCGCGTCAATTATTAATATATCGCCAAAGAGAATGTAATTATATACGATCAATTATGAGATGATCGGAATTACTGTTGTGCAGAAGTTGGTAAACGAGAACGGGTAATTATTTTCTTCCTTTTAAAAGTCGCACAAACCGCGCGTTGCAATGCCGCTTTTATTTCACAAAGTATTTTGGATATACCTTGCAATCTTGTAGAAATCACATTTTTGCGATGTGTATGTACTTTTGCGAAACTGCATTATGTGAGAAAATTCAAGTGCATTTGGCTGCTGAGCAATTAAAATAACGAGATGATTTTGTAAAGTTCTTGCAGTTTCTTTTGTATTTTAATATTATTTATATGAAAAGCATATGCGACTACACATAATATATTTTTATCATGAA
Source organism: Pseudomyrmex cubaensis (assembly GCA_014825685.1). Taxonomy (NCBI): domain Eukaryota; kingdom Metazoa; phylum Arthropoda; class Insecta; order Hymenoptera; family Formicidae; genus Pseudomyrmex; species Pseudomyrmex cubaensis. The sequence goes on along the minus strand of QVOA01005912.1, from coordinate 13,071 downwards.
TGTACACGCATTAATTTTTATTACATAAACGATACTATTAACTTATTTAGTCACACTGTTTTTAAGAATTATAATTTCTTGTTTCATAAATAATTTTTCGTGTTTTATAAATAATTTTTTAAGATAACCAGGAAAGAAAATTAGTGAAGGAACAATTAAAGAAAGAACAATGGTACGAAATATCTGAAAGGTACGAAATATCTGAAAGTTTTACTCTCGAGAGTACTGCGTGTCAATGATACACATGCTTCTGAAATAAGCGTGTGTATTATTGATATGTCGGTGTGACTTTCGAACGGCTCTAAGAGAGTTTTACTCTCGAGGATAAAACTCTCGGATGTGGACACTGAGTCTTACCATAAAAAAAAAAAAAAAAACAAAAAAAAAATCGTGAGCGCTGGTCAGATTTAACTTGTAACGTGTTCAACAAAAGACAGTTAAGATTGACAATTGAGCCCTTTCTTTTTTCCGCTTGAAATCGAGTATGCGACTCTGCAAAGACCCTGCCATCCTACGTAAGAAAAATAATCTGTCTAAAAGACTGAAAAAGACGATTATGAGAAGAATTGTATCGCATAAAAATCGCGACATTTAAAAAGTTAAGTCTGTATCTTGAGAAAGAAAAAGCTGTTCAAAAGAGGAACTTTCTTATAACATTTTGTTTCTTCTAAGATTCTTTTTTTGCTATTTTTTATTTTATTGAGTATATATCGGAAAAGCATGACGAACGTAGTGCCAAAATTGTCGAATAGCAATAATTAGTAAGATTAATATCAGACTGACTTATAATAAAGTGTTCAAGTGCGAAAGTTCGTCGAAACGTGAAATCTTCTTGCAAAAACTTATCTCCGCAACATCGGCGATTAAATTTAACAATTGGTAAGCAACGACCTTTTGATTATTGATTAAAAAACAAATTATGTCCGGCACAACAAATGCACAATTCCTGTACACATTTCGATAATTGTATAAAAATGCTGACAAATATAACTACGTAAGTAACAGGCAATGCACGAGAAAAATACGATGATGTAAGATAATGATTGCGTTAATAAGTGAAAAAAAACCAGATAATAGTATCTCGAATGACTTAAACAATTTAATGTTGCGATTTTACGTCTCGATTTTTATGATCAATTATGTGTGTGATAAGTAATAAACATTTATTTGTCAAATTTTATTGATTACAACAGAAAGTTTTTTCAAATATAAAATTATATTGCTTAAAGTTTCCTTAAACGAAAAAGTCAAATAAAGGAACATAATATATCAATTAAAATTATTCTATGTATTAAGATCATTTTTTCTTATGATTACACACAAAAAAAGAACAAATTAAATTTTCAAATTTGAAGTTTTTGATTTTTTACTTGCTATCGTTGCTTAGAAAGCATGCTGTTTATACGAAGTTTAGAAAAAAGGATGGCAGGAATCAACGAAAATACATACACACATAAATTACATATATTCATTGACACCAATCGATCGATTGGCATTAATCGTGCAATCGCATAAAAAACACAGACACGAGATATATCTAATAAGACATCGGTTAAGATCTGACAGCGAAACAAAAATAAATATAAAAGAAATACCTACTTACTAATTATTATTAGGCGAAACACCCATGCAGATTTAAGACTTTAAGGAGGACCTTTTGTTGCTCGAATTATTGTGCATTGTCTACTATATATAAATTTTATTGTATAAATTCTGTCGAGGCGCGCCTCCGAGCAAGAGTTGATGTTTTTTCTTCTTCTCCTCGACTCTCGTATTCTTCCTGTTCTAAAAAGAACATTCGAGCGAGAGACGGAGGAAAGTGTGCAAACAAAGAACTTTCGTAATAGACGTTGCTTCTATCGTAATTCTGAGGAATATTTTTTCAGATTACATAAAACGTTCCCGAATATATTCTTTCATTCAAAGATTTTGTGGTAAATACAGAATTGATTTATCTTTTATTTTAATCTCTGATAACTTTAAGCCATTATGAAACTTTATTTAAAGAAAACAAACAAAAAAAAAGTAGAATTATCTTATATTTTGAAGTGCGAGCGCTTTTTTTGTATCTATAATCTACGTATAGATACACGCGTCGAAAAGTGTCTCGTCACCGTCTCTTTATCACAGCCGCAGGTGCCGTCTCTAATCAGAGAGTTCAATCAAATTGAAAAGATAGTGCTCTCTCGTATCTCTCGTTATTTAAGAAAGACCTCAACACTTGCAAGGTGCAGGTGCATATTTAAAAGATTTTTAAAACATCAATGATTTTATCGTGATTTTACTTATGTTCACACAACAATTGTTTTAAATAACAATTTCATGAACGATGAAAATCAAAGTAAAATAACATTTTGCTTTAAAAGACGGCATAGAGGCAATATTATTTTATTATTTTATTTACTTGTAAATAATGTTTCTTTAAATTCTTACAAAACGATTAATTAACTAGTAAAATTTTATACATATATATATATACACACACACTCAGTATCAATGAATATTGAATGGAAGTTCTCTTTTACAAACTTGGAACAAACGATGAACAAACTGTCAGATTGCTCAAGAGTTTTTGATGGAGTTATTAACGCACTTTCTTCGACAATTAGTTCCGCGCAGTAAAAACTTACGAACAGGGTCGAGACACTCTAGCTCGGAGGCGTATCCCAATAGTTGGCCTAGTACCAAGTTTCATATTTTTCGCCCCTCCCCGAGTACGCAGTGGATCGTCGAACGATTGATCGTCTATTGTATGATTATTGACATTCTTCCAGAAATTTTATTGATATATATATATAATAAACTTTATCGCTACCGTTGAAATATAGTAAAATATTTGGAGATATATGGTTAGAGCGATATCTTCGGTATCTTATTGGAGACACCGAAAGAATATACTATATCAGTAGAGAGAGAGAGAGAAAGAGAGAGAGAGAGAGAGAGAGAGAGAAAGAAAGAAAGAAAGAAAGAGAGCATGAAAAGACAGGACAGGAGAAGGAAGCTAATAAAAAGATATATGGGAGTTTTGGTAGAATTATTCTATATGTGTATAAATATATACATATAAAGATATATGTGTACACATATATATATAAAAGATATATATATATATAAAAGAAGCGAAACAAAAAAGAGTCACTGTCGAGGGAGGGGGCGGAAGCGAGTGATAACGAAACGAAGACGAGATAGCGAATAACGATATGTATAACGAGTCTTTCCAGAGGAGAAACGAGAAAGAAAGAATGAACAGAAAAAAATGTCTCTTAAATTGATGTAAAACGAGCTAAGCGGCGAGAGAACCAAGGATGAGATTAAATATTGTATGTATGCGAACCGAAAGATACGATTGCCCGAGAGAGTATAAAAAAAACCCTTTACGTTCTCTCATATTTATTATGTGACCAGTATGTTAGTAATGGATATATTATATTATGATTGCGATGATTGCTATATATTTGTTGTTATTGTTCCTCGGTTGTAAGCGGAGACGTTTAAAAGTGATCTATTTGTACAATCATTGAGTCATTAAAATATGATTATTCATTATGAAAACCGATGTATGTTTCTCTTTCTTCGATCCTTCCTGGTTATATTCCTATTATCAGTAACAGGTGTATCAGTAATTTGCTGTGTTTCGACATTTCACGTATAAAGTTATCGTGTAAGATTATTTGTAAAATTATCTGCACAGATTCTTAACATCTACGCGACTTTGCACCGCGAGGTCGATAACTTTCGAAAATGCGAAAAGTAAAAGGTATTTCGCTCTTATTGGACATCTGCATTCACAAGATTCTATAGAAACCATTGGCAAGAGTCAGCAAAAGCTAAAAAGTGAACAATGAAAAGTTTTACATAAAATTACATAATAGATTTCCGCCTACGATTTTCCCATTTTTTTCGTTTTCTAATTTATTTCCATTTATTAAGCATATTACGTACGTGTCTACTTTTACTGTTTTTACTAATTAAAAAGGAATATAGATGTTATCTTTGTTTATTATAAAAGATAAAATACTTTGAACATCTACTTGTTTACTTTTTAATCTTGTGAAATAACTATAAAAATCTCTCAGTATCTCAATAATTGAGCGCACTATGTTGTGCTAATGATAAGAAAAATGTTGAAATTCTCAGCTGCACGATAAGTCTTTAAACACCAGATGTTCCGATAAATCTGCTTTGATATGATGATGTATACCGATTGCATTTAACACAGTCGTTTATTCGACTCTGGAAGTGAATAATAGGTAATTGCCGTATAATCTCTTAAACAAGAAAATGTGTGGTCACATTGTTAATTAAATAACGTGACGGTTTATAATTCCGGTTAATTGTAAATACACGAAAGGATAAAAAAAGACACTTAAAAAGCTTTAAAAATTATACGATAAAGCAGTGTTACAGCAGTAATTGTTATAATATTACAATGTTATTGTAAGTATAATATCGTATAACGAACAAATTAGCAAACGGCATTAATTGAGTATCTAACGAATATACTCTTGTGTAAACAGGAAAGACAAAATGAAATTTTTCGTCGGAACAAGATGATATTTATCACACACATATGAGTTTTGACTGTTCAAAAAATTAATTAAGAATAAAGTCCATACTGTGTCAAAATCGAACAAAGATTATTCATTTCTCAAGTGATAGTAGTTCGCGCCTAGAAAATGAAGCGATCAGAAGTATTTAGTATTTTATTCGTGCTATGTTGTACTTCAATTGTGGCTGAACAGCAGTGTGCGTGGTATGGAGAATGTGAAGTCCCAGTGAGTTCCATAAAACGGCCTTGTGTAGCAACAAGTGTCGATCTCCCCGAGTCGATAAACGATACGGATGCTAAAGCTATTTTAAAGAAAAGATGTCCACATTTTTTCGAAACTGACGGTTTGTATATTGAATTTTATTGAACTATTTGCTCGCTCAATTGCGCAAAAGATGTGTAATTGAAAAGAAGCTTTGAAAAGTAATTTCTGCGCTTTTCTTGCACAAAACGTAACAGACTCGCCGAAAACATGCTGCGACGCCAATCAAGTTGTCACGATGGACACCAGCATGCTGATGGCCGAAGGACTATTCGGTAGATGTCCGACCTGCATGAGAAATATATTTCGATTAATCTGCGACTTAACTTGCAGTTCCGACCAAAGTCGATTTGTAAATGTAACGGATGCCGTTAAAGTGGAAGATTACGAATATGTCAACGGAAGTAAGGTGCGCGAAAGAGGTGCTTTTTGTAATACAAAAGGCGTGCAACAAATATATAATTTTTGTATGAGAGTTTGATACTTGTGTATGACTTCCGGATTGAGAACGCGTTTCCATATCGACGTTTCGTGAAACGTTTCACTTTGTCAGAATTGAAGAACAGCCTAAGAACACACAAGTGAACTGGTAATGAAATCAATTTAAATGTGACATAAACGCGGCTCCAATCCGAGAAAGTCCTGCACGAGAATATTTTGAAACACATCGCAAAAGCATCGAGTATCAAATTTTATATGAGAGTTTTTGAACTACACAAGTGTGTAAAAATAAGAAAATATATTTTGTGAGATTATAACAAAAATTTAATTTTGTGATAAAATTAAAAATATATTAAAATAAAAAGATTTTGTTTGCCTAAAAATAGACGATTTCAAGTTTGCGATTTGTTTAGATTCATGTGACGGAAGAATATATAAATGCGACATACGAATCCTGTAGAAACGTTGTTAATCCTACTTCCGGACGATTAGTAATGGACATCGCTTGCGGCTCTTACGAAGCCAGCAGATGCTCTCCTAAACTGTAAGTATTAAATATATGTGCACAAAGTGTAATGAAGAATTCTATGAAAAAATATATTTGATGCGTAATTTACAAAGATGGTACGAGTACATGGGCAGTGCTACAAATCCCTTTACACCCTTTCAAATGACTTATGTTTACGATGAACCTGAAAAATGGAATGCGGAACCGTGGAATGCGGAAGCTAAAAATTGCAGCGAAGTTTACGATGTGAGCTCATAACAAAAAAAAAAAAGCAAACACCTTAAACTTGAACACTTGACATTAGAGAAAGATGCGTTTCGATGTCAGTTTATATTTATGTAAAATTTTACTTTTGTTAGGACTTGTCCGGAGCTTGCAGTTGCGTCGATTGTCCCATTACTTGTCCCGTTATAGAATGGGAGAGTAATCGGAGAGAAGATTTTATGATCGGCAAACTTAATGGCTTTGGCTTTACAGTTGCTATACTTGCCATTCTAGTTACAATTATAGGAAGTGCCATTATATATTCAATTACTGAGTATAGCGTAGTAAAAAGATGGCGAAAGACAAGAGGTATAAATCATTGGCTATTCTGAACGATTCTATTATTTTCACAAAAATGTCTGCTTAAATTGTAAAATAATTACTTCGCAATTTCTCTTTTCTTTTCTCTTTGTATTTCTTCAAATATTTTTGCGCTCCTAGATCTCGCAAAAATATCAGCAGATTCCCCAAGAATAACAGTTGAGAAAAAGACCTGTGGCCAAACTTATCAAAGATTACTTGAATCAGCTTTTGCTGATTGGGGAAAAGGTATTTTTTTCGCAAAATAAAATAGTTACAAATTTCTAACTATAATATAAACAATGTTTTATAATACTCACTAGCATTTGCCAAATATCCTCTCATCGTTTTGTTTGTGGCTTTATATATTATTTGCGGTCTGAGTTACGGAATCAGGTTTCTCTCTGTGACGGTAAATCCTATAGAAATATGGGCAGCGCCGAATAGCAGATCTAGGATAGAAAAGGATTACTACGATAATCGATTTCAACCATTTTATCGATCCGAACAAATTTATATAAAATCTGTTGGTCTTAACAAGGTAAAATATACATACATATATTTATGTGCTAATTATGAGGCATTGCATAATAATAAAAAACGTTACGTAAAAATACATAAAATAAAAGTAATTATATATAATAGATTTTAAAAATTATATAAAAGATTACACTTCTACTGTAACGCACTTATATACTTTCTTAGATATTGCACCAAACTCCAACCGGAGTTAAAGAATTCGAACCTGTGTTCAACAAGAAGTTTCTGTTAGCCGTATATGATTTGCAACAAGAGATTCTTCAGGTATGTTGATATATAAATAAGAAGCATGTTGATAACTAATTTATTTATTTATTTATTTATTGAAGAAATCAGATAAAATCTAACAAACCTTGATATAATAAAAAAAAACTTTCAATTCGTAACGGAAGGTACGCCAAACATTTAATGACTAACTATAGATAACATATAGATAAAATATATAGAAATATATTTAAAAAACTACATTATATAATAATAATTAAAGACAAATTATATACAAATGCACTATCTGAGGAAAAACTCAAATATTTCTCAAAACAAACGCAAAGCCGCATCGTGCGCAAAATTTCTAAAAAATTCTGAAATAGATAATTAAATAATATTAAAGAGCAATGTTAACAAACTAGCTTCTTAACATGTTGCAGATAGGTCAAAAAACGGATGAAGGATTGGAAAAGATTTGCTACGCTCCGGTACAAAGTGAATTTACTGGGCCGGTTACTCTCGATCTCTGTACGGTGCAAAGCGTGTGGGGATATTTTCAAAATGACGTGAAAAAGTTTAACAGTACTGAAATTGAAAATGGATACAACAAAACTTATCTGGATGTTTTATACAAGTGTACGCAGTGAGTAACGCAACTAAATAAAAAGATTTTATTTATTTATAGCTATTTATTATTTATTTATTCTTTGATTTGTTTAGAAATCCACTTAATCCAGACTGCATGGCGCCGTACAAAGGACCCGTAATACCCGAAATAGCAATTGGAGGATATCTAGAAGAAGGTGAACACCGTTCTTTAGATTACATTAAAGCGACAGGATTAGTTTTAACCTTTCTGGTAAAAAATTCACTGAATAAAGAGGAGCTGGCGCCGATTATCAAATGGGAACAACGGTATGTACAAATAATGAAAGAAAGAAAGTGACAAATCTAATTTAAAATCTATAACTGCGTCTTGTGTCAAAATGTAAGAAATTTAATCTTTTAAAAAAACTATGCAATTCTTATGAATTTTAGTTTCCTCGATTTTATGTCAAAATGGAACCAAGAAAGACGTCCAGAATTTATGGACGTCGCATGGACGACGGAGAAATCAATAGAGGACGAATTAGACAGAACTTCGAAAGGGGAAGTGATAACTGTGATCATCAGTTATCTTGTCATGTTCGTTTATATTGCTCTTGCTCTCGGTAAAATAAGACCTTCTTTTGTCGGTTGTTTTGTAAGTTTTATCGATCTCACAATAACACAACATTATGGATCGTATAATTTTACGTTAATTTATATGTAACATTTTTTTATTCAGACTGAAAGCAAAATTGTAGTAAGCATTGGTGGAATCATTATAGTTTTGGCATCAGTCGCATGTTCAATCGGAATTTTTGGCTATGTTGGCATACCAACTACTTTGCTTACAATAGAGGTGTGTATGTACACGTATATGCATATAATATTATACTTAGAAACTTTAATTCTTATCGAGAATATTTGAACACATATGTATGTACGATTATAAAATAAAATGTATGTTTTAAGTTTTTATACGTACGTACCTACGTATAATTTAACAATATATATAAATATATAAGATAAATATATAAATATATAAAATTTTTACATAGAAATAGAAATAAGAATCTAATGATAAATTATTTTTCAGGTAATACCTTTCTTAGTGCTGGCTGTTGGAGTTGACAACATTTTCATTTTGGTGCAAACTTATCAAAGAAATCCTCGACTTAATGGCGAATCGATTCCAAAGCACATTGGTAGAATACTGGGTATAGTTGGGCCGTCAATGTTACTGTCAAGTGCATCTGAGTGTTTCTGTTTTCTTATCGGTAAGTACAAGATATAAATGTTAATCCCAAATAAATACCTATTTATTTATATAATATAAAAATAAGAAAATTTGAGATATAAAGTTAATTGTTAATTAATTGAAATTTTTAGGCGCGTTCTCGTCAATGCCAGCTGTCAACACTTTTGCGATGTATGCCTCACTATCAATTTTAATTAATTTTCTTCTTCAAATAACGGCTTTCGTTGCTTTATTGTCTCTCGACTGCAAGAGATTTGAGGTAATAAGTTATGCAAGTACTTTGCAAAACAGTTTGTATATAAATACAGCAAAACTTTGTGACAAATACGCTTTGACAGAAATAACAAAATTCAAACCTTATGTTCGTAAAATAAAAAATACACATACATATATATAAATACATATGTGTATTCTCTATAATATGTACAATTTTAGGACAATCGTCTTGATGTTTGTTGCTGCATTGCTATCAATACTTCAAAAACTGAACATAGCAAAGGTCTGATTTACACAGTTTTCGAACGTGCTTACACGCCGTTTCTGATGAAAACACCAGTGAGAATTATCGTTTTCTTAATATTTCTTGCCACTCTCGCTACGCATGCTACAATCATACCGCAGATCGAAATTGGATTGGATCAGAAACTCTCGATGCCAGAAGATTCTTATGTTTTGAAATATTTCCAGGTAAACGCAATGAGTAAACATAATGAGAATGCGCAAGCATAACATAAACTTAATATTTCGAATATTATTGATCGACGTTGTTTATTTATTCGCATTTATGTACTTATTTATTAGTATATGGAAGAACTGTTGTCGATGGGGCCACCGGTGTATTTTGTTTTAACAGAAGGTCTAAACTACAGTAAAGAAGAAGTGCAGAATATTATATGCGGCGGTCAAGGATGCAATGTGGATTCCCTATACACTCAGATATATTCGGCTGCCAAACAGTCTTCCATGTATGTAACTCTAAAAAAAGAAGCATGTAGAGTGTTAGAGATGTATATGTCTTCTCATAAGTTGCATTATTTTACGCAGTTTCATAGAATTATATACACGAGAATGAAAGTATCATATATATAATTGCGTGTAATTATACCAGATATAGAAAAAACTTGTTTGTATATAAAGGCACTTTTTTCTAGAATTCTCTGTTGAAAGAATTTTAAAGAAAGAATTTTTCTAAATACTTTCAGATCATATTTGTCTAAACCAGCTTCCTCTTGGATAGACGATTATTTTGACTGGTCTACAATTAACAGTTGTTGCAAATATTTTAATAATAACCAATCATTTTGTCCACACACCAAAAGCCAAGGTAACTGCTATATAACATGTAAATATAATGAAAGGGACACGCGCGCGCACAGAGCTTTGTCAGGTTCTCTTTATCGACTTAATGCTAGTACAATTAATTAAAAAATGATTTACAGAATGTACGAAATGTAACATTAAGATTGATGAAACGAACTCTTTCTCTCGTCCGAATGCGAACAGTTTCAGGAAATATGTTTCTTATTTTGTGATGGATGTTCCGGATGAATTATGTGCAAAAGGAGGAAGAGCCGCTTATTTCGATGTGAGGCGAATATTATTAGAAATAATTGCAATATTCGTGAGATACACACACATACACACATACATATATTTTTCTTTATTATAATCAATCGAGATATCACCTGATAGAATTTTGATTAAAATTTCCGACTAAATATATAGGCGATAAATTATTACAATGATGAGTTTGGCCTGAGTGACGTGGGCGATTCGTATTTTATGAGTTACCATACACCATTAAAAAAATCATCCGATTGGTATGAAGCGCTACGGTCTGCCAGAGTAATATCGAACAATATTACAAACATGATTAATGAAGCGAACGTAACTGATAAAGAAATCAAAGTATTCCCTTATAGGTAAGCAAATGGCGTTCTTTAAAACTAGCAATTGATTTTCACAATCAAATACTTTTTTTTCTCGTTGTTATAATTACTACATTTTTTTCTGTGTGTGTTGCAGTGTATTTTACGTATACTATGAACAATATCTGGCTATTTGGCAAGAAACTTTATTATCGATTAGTTTATCACTCGCCGTAATATTCGTGGTGACATTATTTCTCACAGGACTGTCATTATTCTCGGCGATAATAGTCTTTTTTTCCGTATTGATGATAGTAATAAATATAGGCGGCCTGATGTATTGGTGGAACATCAGTTTGAACGCAGTATCACTCGTTAACTTAGTCATGGTTTGTACAATTGTCAAAAACATGTGTCTCTTTGTTCAGAGAGAGAGAGAGAGAGAGAGAGAGAGAGAGAGAGAGAGAGAGAGAGAGAGAAATATTAGTCTTTATATCTTTATAGAGTCTTTTTTCTTTCTAACTCTTTTTTCACTTTGTCTCGGCTAAACAATAGATTTTTTTTTATAGGCGGCTGGTATATCTGTAGAATTTTGTAGCCATATAGTACACTCCTATATCACTTCTACAGCTAAGACAAGAAAAAACAAAGCATCAGAAGCACTTTCTGTCATGGGAAGTTCCGTAAGTGCAATTAAATAATAATTGTCGAGAATAAGAGTGATATTTTGATATTTTTATAAACTAATTAATGATTTATTTGTTTTTTCCATTTTACAGGTATTGTCCGGAATCACTCTGACCAAATTCGTAGGAATAGCGGTTCTGGCGTTTGCAAAATCGCAGATTTTCCGGGTGTTTTATTTTAGAATGTACTTGGGTATTGTGCTGTTTGGCGCGGCGCACGGTTTAATATTTCTGCCAGTTTTATTGAGCTTCATAGGTAAGTATGATGTAAATGTTATTCTGTTAGTATGCAATTGTATATAAAATAATATCTTTATATTTTCTTATCATTATTAATATTATTATTACAGGACCTGTACAATAATGATTACTGTAGAACTCGAGTGAGCAAGATTACAGTATAAAAAAATTTGCAGTAATAGAAAAATTCATTTCCTATGACGTGACAGAATCAATAAATACACAAATTACTTTTTTGGTGTCACATGATTCTGTGGCACTTTGACTTTACTACACTAACATAGGATATACAAGTAGATTTCACTTGACGTACCAATCGCGACAGTAAGTCGGATCTATAATATTTTGTTGTATTAGTCAATTTATCGAGTATGACAGACATGATTGGATATTGTCGACACAGTTTTTGCTTGTTTATGTACGTTTATGTACGTGATCGTTGTTTATGTACGTTTGTGAAAAAGAGGGAGTGAGAAGAATCACAAGATGGATATAATGGTTATTAATAAAGTGTGTTCAGTAATATATACATCTTATTATTGTTATATATATACATTTAAACATAAACTGAGAGAAATCTAGACAAAAATATAAATGTGTTATAAAAAAGTACGTCTTAATCGATATATTATCTATAAAATAAATTTATTCTTTACAATCAAACTTGCAAATGTGTATCTGAATTTTTATTCTTGTAGATTTTAGAGAAACAAGAATCTAATATAAAACTTTTTGTCAGAATACATATCTATATCTTTAATTATAAAAAAAGTAACATTTTTCTTTTCCTCAAGAAAACATGATTATAATTTAAATGTTGGGAAGGTAATAAAACTCATTTAACACTCAATAGTACTAAATGCGATGTAAATAACTTCTGTAATTTATTGCACACGAGAATGCCACACTCACATGGATTACAATTTGTTGCATTCTTATTGCACTTTACTTAAGAATGAAAGTTTAGAAAGCAACGTGATAAAAAGCATATATAGACTTAGAGCGTAAAAAACAAATAATCCATAACTACTCCAATACTACAACTACTGATTTCTAATATATGATGACTAGCAATATTTTTCCGAACTTCAGCTTTTTAAAGACCTCCCCGAAGTCGTAAAACTAAATGTAGTGTGGATTCCTTCTGAATGTTGTAATCCGAAAGTGTTCTTCCATCTTCCAACTGTTTACCAGCAAAGATTAAACGTTGTTGGTCAGGAGGAATGCCTTCTTTATCTTGAATTTTAGCTTTTACATTCTCTATAGTATCCGATGCTTCAACTTCAAGGGTAATGGTTTTTCCAGTGAGAGTCTTTACGAAGATTTGCATTCCTCCTCGAAGACGTAGAACTAAATGAAGTGT